>APFE031196338.1:10059-31729 GCA_000404065.3 Pinus taeda | reverse complement strand
ATTGATCTATGATCTGTTTGTGAGCGGTGTCCTTTTGGTGTTCTGTCTGAGGAACTTACCTTGTAAATTCCTACAGTACCAAAACCACACTGAGATAAGAATATATGGATGTGAGCTGGCTCCTTACAAATTGCCCAGATACCTCCCTATGAGATTATTTTCTCTAAGTACTATAGACAAATAATCAACTAAGATGAGGTGCACTTTGTCAAAGCCAAGAAGAAAGCACAGCGTAGAATAAAGGATCTACTTGGCCCATTCATTTGTAATAATAGGGAAGCATGAAAAGTAGCAGAAGAAATTCTCCAAAGACTGAGATTAAAACAAAGCTTCATTTGGATATATGATCCCTGTGATTTCATTTGTAATAGGAGACAGAAGAATAAATTATCTCCTTACATCTACCATAGAATCCTTGAAATTGAATAATATGAAAATCAGTTTGAATGGAGGGAAAATACTTTGGTAGACCAAGATAGTACAGCGGTTGTTGTTGATAATGTTTTGATAGATTTAGACAGAAAGCTTGATGAGGATTCGTTTGTATAGGTGCCAGAAGTAAGTCAATAACAAATACACAGTGAACACACAGCATAGCAACCAGACCCCTCTGAGCAAGCAGGTCCATCAGAGCAACAACCTTCAGAGCAACCAAAATCATCAAAGCATTCAGAAAGAACATAGCATCCAGAGGAATTTGAATAGCCTGAAATTTCAGAAGAACTTGCTCCACATGAGAAAATCATGAGCAATCCTCCCATCTTGCAGACTCCTCTAAATGAGGAGAGGAAACTAAAAAGAGATAGAGAGGAGGCCACCCCTTCCAGTAGGCATGTTGCCCAAACCTATGCTAAAAGGCGGACGTTGATTCCATATGCAAAGCAAGAATACATGGAGGAGACAGCAGCAACTTCAGGAGCAGAAAGGACAAAAAGCATGCATACCACTCCTTCAAGAGGGACATAAGAACCTTCCACCTCACAAGCTCAAATTTTGGAAAGGAAACAGAGTGTGGAAGTATCCTCCTTTAGGGCTCCTTCTGGACAGAACCTAGATATCAAGGAAAAATACAAAGAAATCAAAGCAAGGAATGAAAAGCTAAAGGTGCAAAGTTATGCACATTATCTAAAGATGGCTCCAACAAACCAAACAAGGCTAATGTCAGCCTTTGACATAAAAGAAGGGAAAATGTAGATGATTTTTTTGAAGCCAACCATACAGCAACCTAAATCAATGGCATATTATTTGAAAACAAATTTTGAAGTTTTGGCCAAAGAAATTCATCCTATTGATCAAATAGAGCTTCACAAACTGGTGAAATGGTTTACTCAACATTGACCAACAAGGCAATCACAGCCCACCAGCTTCAGAATTCATTGAACAACATAACAGCACAATTCCAATTGGAGAAGGCCTCCTCTCAAGCTAAAGACACCAGAATAAAGTCCTTAGAGGACTTGGTCATAAAACTGGGACATGATCCCAAGGATGTGAAAGCAGCAGAGAAGTTGATAAAAAAGAAAAATGATGACATAGTTGTACTGAAGAAGCAGCTCAAGATTCCTCCTCTTCATCATCCTCAAACAGCTGAAATGTTGGAAACACAAAAGGAGGAAGAGCTTATGGACTTAGTCCTAAAGCTTAATGATCAATTGAAAGAAACTGAAAAGGAGCTAGACAACCTGATACAGTCTAAGCAGAGAGAGTTGGCCACCACTCCTCAGACTGTAATCCCTAAAGTTTCCACAATAGTGCCCTCCACCTTGGCATCTACACTTCCACCAGTTACAGCATTACCAGTTACAAGTGCTTTAGCAGGTACAGGTACATCAACCAGCACAGAGACACCAACAGAGAAAACTGCACAATTAATCAATCCATGGAGGAAATGAGTATCCAGACCACTGAGCTTAAGAAATTCAGAGAGCAAGTGACAAATTTACAAACCAATTGCAAACTTGCACAAATACAGCAAAAAGAAGAAATTCAAAAGAACCTAAGGATGGCAGAAAGGATAAAAGCCCTTGAGAAGGACTTAACACTACAAGAGCCATTAGGAGATATGAAAGAAATTTTTTGGGCCAACATCATTGATTCCATCAATGATGTTTAGCCTTCTATTCAAATTATTTTTTAGCAAACAGAATTAGTCAAAATGGCTACAGAGACAATCCACAAGACAGTGGAAGAACTGGGAAACAAACCTGAAGAAGCCAATCAGTTGATCACATTTTTGAACAGCAAAAACAAATATCAGCTTGACAAACTAGAGATAGAAGACAGAACAGCAACAATCATAGAAATCAAAAAGGTTCTCACCAAAAGGAACCTAATGCTCAATCTGGAGAAAAGATGTCAAAGCATCCAGACAAATATTGACAACTTTATGCTAAAATATGGTATCTTAAGAGAAAAAGGACTTCCCAGTCCTGTAGTGATAAATGATACGTTGATGACCCAGGGAGATTACAATGACAGGTTAAACAAGCTGGCTACAAGCCAAGCTAGTACTTCAGGGGTGAAATCTTTGCCCACTGGAAAAGTTCTTTATGATGACCTTGAGAATCTATTCTACATAGAACATGAAGTCAAGCACTTGTTCACAAGCAAACCAAATTTTGCCAAGTACACAGAAGATGATGAAATTTACAGGAAAAAGATAAGTATGAAATTACCTGACAGTGAATGGTGGACAAATTTGACTTATTTTTATCGTAGTAAATCTATATGATAAAACATAACTGCCAGGTAAAATAGGTAAAACAAGATCAAAGCAGCACAGGTAAAGAGTATCAGTAGGTAGAAGATAGAAAGTCATTCCAGCACATAACTACAAACAAATGAAAGAGCCAAATCCAAGTTGCAATAGCCATTGACACAGTCACAATAAAAGGGACATCTAGAAGACAGTTTTCCATCTATCTCTATCTTCATGTTGAAGATATTTTTTGTTTCCTAGAATAATTCTCATATGGTTATGAGATATTTTGTATCAATTTTTGTAAAAATACTTCACAAATTGAATTAATTAGGATGGATTATAATACATTTCTGTAGACATTTCATTTTTGAGCCAAGGAGCTATTGTACTTAAGACTGGATTGGTTTTGCTGGATATGAAATAAAGCTGAAGACATTTCACAGGATTCTTGTGCACAGTTGGAACAAATAAGTATCATTTCTTATGTTGAAATATTGCTTTCTTTTCATGTTATGAGTATTCGTATGTGTCTCTTATAAAATCTTTAAGCAAAGTGCTCTTTGTTTTAACTGTTTGATTTCTTCATGTTTTCAACTAAACTACCTTGGTCTAGGAATTCTTAATTGCTCCCTTACTTCCGTAATTTACCCCCCCTTTGGTCCATAGTAAAGGATTCTTCATTGCCCTTTGCTATTGATCATCCTTCTTTCTTCATCTTAATCCCCGTTAAGGATTCTTCATTGCCCTTTCCCCTGGTTAGAACTACTTCATCCATTTGAACCTGAAGATTTGCTTTTTGTTGTATTATCCTGCCCTGTGGACTCTTACCTTAGTGATTGATCAGATCTAGTTAAGCCACTCTTGATTGACTCCATAGCCCAATGGCCTAAATACTTGCTCTGCCCATATGTTTTCTTAATTCCACCACCCAATCAAAACAAAACACCTTGAGCACTAATAACTAGCCTAAAATCTAACCAAAACAAAGATAAATCATAAAGAGATAGCCCTCTCTGGACTTAGGATGGCTAGAACCTGAGTCTAAAAGATTAGGTTTGTGGTTACCTCGGACTATTCCTTCTTTCATAACTTCTAGGGAAAAAATCTGAGTGATAACAATAATTTCAGGGACTAGGCCCACAAGTTTGATAAGTTACAAAGGTGGTAGGTGGGGGCCAGTTCATACAACGCGCTAAGCCCACTGCCAAGCCACAAAAGGAATAAAGGACGAGCCTAAACTTCATTTGT
This sequence comes from Pinus taeda, assembly GCA_000404065.3. Classification (NCBI taxonomy): domain Eukaryota; kingdom Viridiplantae; phylum Streptophyta; class Pinopsida; order Pinales; family Pinaceae; genus Pinus; species Pinus taeda. The sequence goes on along the minus strand of APFE031196338.1, from coordinate 27,780 downwards.
ACCAAGAGTTCATTCCCAAAAATAGTAATATAGGCCCAATACATTGTTGAGAGTCAAGTTAGCTACCATTAGGGGTCCCCTAGGCTGCTACAGAGGTGCTACAGGGTCGAGCAATAGATGCTACAAGATCAAAACTTAGTGCTACAGAATTGCACACAACTACTATAATATTGTAAACAGTTGCTATAAGATTGGCCCAAGGGGTGAAAAGGGCTTGAAGTGGTGTGAATTCTTCTTCAAAACCACAAAATCCATTAAGGATTCTCCAAGGGAGGGGTAATTCATGCATTTCCCTCACCTTCCATGCAAAAAAATTGAAAAACTCGGTAAATTTCTGCATCCTATAACAAACCCTTGAAATTGATATTTTTCAAAACTTGTGTTATTTTAATGTGTGGAAAGCATGATAGCAGAAAAATGAAAAAAATTTTAGTGTGGCATACAATTTTCATACATATGGTGAGAAGAAGAACACCATTCCTCTCATCCTTATTTTGAAACCCTAGGCTTCCCAGTAATTGATAATTGACTGAAAATCCTTTGAAGGAAACTTAGAGGAGCCACAATAGAGAACATGGGAGGAGGCTTCAATAGAAGGGAGGCCACATACTCATTAAGGACGCTAATTATCATATGCGTTATGGAGATAGTTAAAAAACTTGTATCATGTGGCTATAAATAGGGAGGCTCTTCTTAAGGCACAAGCATAAGCCTAATTAGAACTTGGAGAAAAGGATGGATCTGCAGAAGAAGAAGTTAGAGAAGAAAAATAAGAGGCTAGTGAGGAAGAGGAAGAGGCTGGAGTAGGATAAGATGTGCCAATATTCCTTCAGAGGTAGATTGGGATGTTAAGAAGGCCATCAGGGCCATGAATGAGGTACAGTTAGGTGACTAGGTTGCTCAGAGGATTAGCAACACTTTCAATAGGGGGTATGATGGGTCTCCAAATTAAATACAATTTAAGTCCCATGTAACCATCCTTCAATGCATTTACCCTCCCTCTTTGCATTTGATGACATGTTTTTGAGCTATACTGTGTTCATTATGAAGGTTTAGAGATAATTGCATATTATGTGCCCAATATTTTTTTTATTTTTGTAAAATATTGAGAGAATATTGAGTAAATTATAAATGAGATAATTTAGGGACTTTCTCCCTGCTACAAGATGGACCAAGATTGGATAATAAATTAAAAATATATTATGAAATTATTGAACATATTTTGGAGCTCCACTGATTGAGAAAATCTAAGAATGTGCTTCATGTTATTTAATGAAGATTCCTACTGATGGGAACCAGATCCACTTTTTAAGTGATTTTCAAGGAGAAAGCTATCTCCTTTCAAGGGGGAAGATTTCCCATTAATTTTTATAAGTACCAATTCGAATTTTCCTGTAGGGGCGTGTATTTATTAAACTTCTTGCAAAGAAAACTTTTTTGACTCTACTTCCATTTCTAGCAGGGATGTACTTGGATTAATTCAAATAATGAAATTTGGTGTGATTTTCAGCTTCTAAGGCTCGGTTTCTTTCATAGGACTTTGAGTATCCTTGGTCTTATCCATACCAGGAGCCTTAGATCCTTGTCTTATAGTCTTCATGCTTACTTTGTCTTCCCTAGTTGGAGACTTATACTCCTAGGTCAGCATTTTTGGAGGACATATGTTATCAATGTAAAACTTATATTTATTAATAGAAATCTTTTGCACTGGCTTACAAAACAAAGACCTCAAAATTGGATTATTATTATTGTTATTATTATGAGTCAATTGAGATTATCTCTAGTGATTGAGAGGAGTGATTACTATTATCCTCATCCAATGGTATGATGAACAATGAGAGGAGAGGACAATAATCATTTTTCCAAACCACCCACAATAAAGGCAATTAACAAAATACCTCTCATATATAATTATTTATATAAAATTCATAAAAATAGGAAATATATAATTCCAAAGTAAAAAAAAAATTGGGCATTGGATACTGCTTGAGGGAGAAAGTCAGTGTCTCTCTCAACCCAAAGGCAAGAGAGAGGTTTTTGGTACTAGGTCATCCCTTAGTATAGACTCACTTAAGAGTACAACATACTTACTCTATTCCATAGCATAAACATGTCAACTTACGGGAGGTCTCCTTCTAAACCCTATGGTAAGAGAGAGATTGTTAGTACTAGGTCAACCCTCAATATAAACTTGAGAGTGCAACATAGTTACTCTATTCCAGAACATAAACATGTCAACTTCGAAGAGTTGAACCTACTCGGGAAAATAACAATTGTTCCACCCAACCACCCAAAATAAACTCAATTGACAAAAATGATAACGTATATGTACAGAAAATATATATATATATATATATATATATATATTATAGAGAAAATGTAGGGTAGATTTTGAATTATCATAAAACAAAAATAATCATTTAAAATCAACATATTTTTACAGCTATAATTTTTATACCAACATAAAAATCTAATATATATAATTACTATGAAAATATACTCCTTTTAAAATTATAAAAGTATTACATATGGTGACTTAAAAGAATATTTATAAAAAAATTATATAAAAAGATTAAAAAAAATATTATATATGATTACTCAAAAGAATATGATTTTTTTTTAAATCATATACAAATATAAAAAATTAGCATATATAATTACTTCAAAACCAATCTTGCAAATTTTAACTATCACAAAAATTTCTCCTCCTTTTTTTTGTAAATTCTATTTGTGGATTTCTATTAATAACAAAAAAGAAGATTACATAGATATAGCTTGATATTCATGTTGATTGTCCAGAAGATTGTGAGACAGTCTTGTAGGCAAAAAGTAAGCGAATTGTAGTCACTTTATAGTGACCTCCAAAAAATACAAAACAATACTACATTGCCAAGTCCAAGAGAAAACCATTGGATAGCCTCCAACAACTAGGCAAAAAAGCAATAAACAAAACAAGTAGATAGCCATTAACAATTTCTAAGTACATCACAAGCAAAAGAAGCCAAAAGACATAGAAACTTGTTGGACATGTTAGTCCAAGATGATGACTGGGGAAGTGCAAGAGAGTGTGCATTTGAAGTGTTCATGGGTTGAACACTATTTAAGGGAGGAGCATTGATCATTGTATCGTTCTCCTGATGATCATTTGATTCAATGTCTGAGTTTGAAACCATATACTTTTCCACACGATTCAAATATTAGCACGATGTCGTCAAGGTCATACCTAATATCCCTCATAATCCTCTTGATATCTTTTTGTCCAACAAAAAGTTTATAATTGTCAATTTGTTTGTTTTGTATAACCATACTTAACAAAGTTTTCATCTGCATATGAGTTGTGATGGAGTGAAGAAAGTGCAATCTTCTTTCCCTGAACTTTCCAAGATCAGGGACCTATTTTAGAAAGCTACTGCCAATTTCAAAATCAAAGTGATATATTCAGTGGCCAAACTCCCTCGCTTCTAGCTATAAAATATCCTTTCGAACTTCCAGAGGGGCTGAGACAAAAAACATGTCTACAGATTGCCATCAAAATAGCCTTCAGTGCCTAGAGGAGGAGTCGCCCAAAGCGCCACCACGGCAACAAGGAAGTCGTTGTCGTGGAGCCATCGCCACCAAGAACCTGCCAAGGAAACACAAGACCAAGACTCGAGCCAAGTGGTGGAGGACCTTACTACCATCCTCAACTGACAGACAAAACCTACAAAGGAAATGTCACTAGAAAAAACTTTGTAAAGTGACCCCCGAAGACAAAGACCACTAAAAAGACAAAACTCCCCATGTTTCAAGGAACGAGAGGAAGCATGACATTTCAAAAGGATTACCCACACACTGATAGACTAGGTTTAGAAAGGAATTTTGCTTCCAAACATAGAACAACTCTTGAGCCCAAAATGATGAAATCCCAAAACCGAATATGCCCACTGAGTCCCAGTAAATGGAAGAAACAAAACCGAACAAGGTGTTATTACTTGGACAAAACAAAGGATAAGAGAGGGAAGAGTACCTATCAAAACTAGATAGAGAAAGTGCCTTAAAACAAAACCCTGGTAACTAACACTAGAGGATGCAACGAAATGCCCATCGGGTTAGAGTTTTGGGAGGTTGTTGAAAGAAGGACTGCAACCAGTTCGAAACAAGGTCCTGACCTAGAGTTATGCAGAAATAGCACAAAAAACATGGACACCACGGGTGAAACCAAAAGCGAGACCAACGTAAACTTCCACAAAACACAATCAAAATATTTAGGGTTACCGAAGTATGCAAAACTAGAGAACTTCGAGCGAGAAAGCGAGATTGACAGAGGTCGTGAGGCATGACGATTCCCACTGGGACATCATTGCAACCTTTTGAAGAGTGAAATGTAACCATACATCTACCCGTTGGTGTAGGAGCACATAGAGACCACAAAACCTGATTATCCGCCACCCCAGGAAATGCAAAGCTGCATATAAATAGGAGACTGCGTACATACACAAACTACACACTAAAAAATGGCTCATGCATTCTCCTTAGCCATAGCCAGGTGGAATGCAACATCCGCATTTTTACAGTCCCAAAATAATGATCAGGAGCAATATAATAAATAGACATTTCCTCTTTCACAATACGTAGGTCTACAACAACCAATCCACCTATCTCCAAGCTTACACAATCGAGGGGAGGTTCGTTAACTGAGACAAAAAACCAAAGAGCACTCTTTAGCTCATGCCCGCAACATTTAAGTTGATCGATCCCAGTTTGGTGGCTTCCATGGTGGGAGATCTCAGCATGTCACACGTTGCCCATGCTATGCCATGTGGAGAGGCCATCCCTCTCCCCGAGGGTCGCCACCTCCCATCCCACACAAAACCCCCACATGCAAATGATACCCTCTACCAGAACACGTTTTCCAGAAAAGGTCATCAAGACAATACGATCCCCTCGCACCATACTCAACATGAATACACCCAATCAAGGCACAGAAATTTCTCCTTCATTGCTTTGTAAGCATTCAATTTCAACATTGAATTTTGTTTCCACTGCTTTGTAATGCATTTAGTTTCAATACTGAGTATTGCCCTCTTCTGTGTTGCCACGAACAGCCTATAACCATTAATCAACGTTATTGAACATTGTTGTTTTTTCCATTGCCACAAACAATACATGACCATTAATCAATACTAATAGTAATTTCAACACTTCATTGCCACGAGCCAACATTATTAATCGCACTGCCGTGAGCAACACACAAGCTTTTATTATTCGCAACACACAAACTTAATCAATAATAAAGCCCATACATTTATGGTATGGTTGAGGCCACAACCTTTTATGGTTCTCCACATTAAGCAGATGTTATTGATCCAAATTCAAATATTTAAAATTTCATTATATAAATAATTTGATTTTAAGGTTGAAATAAAATCGTATATTAAATTAATGTATGACAAAATTTATTTATAACAGAAAGAAGAAGGAACTTCTTTTTATTTAGCTATTTGATTGTTAAAATTTATGAAAGTGCATTTTTGTGGGCTTAGTTCGAGTGGTGGGAAAAACAGTTTGTTATTCTCTCCACTCGGTTTCAATTTCTGTATAGAGACATGTTGCGAAGTAGGCCCCCTTAAAATAGAGCACTCTAGTGTGGTCAAGTCTCTGCTCTTGTTAAGTCATAAATTGTTGGTATATCTAGCTTGTAGGCTGTTGAATATACTCCTAGTGTGATAGTGGCAACATGTAGAGAGACATGTTGGGAGTAGATGCCCTCTAAGATATATTGTTATATCTAACATACGGGCTACTATTAGATATACTTGTAATGTAATAATGGCAATAGATAGAAGGGTATGTTGGAGAGTAGGTACCCCTAAAATAGGATCAATTCCAATAGGGTTATGTCTCAAATCTTGCTAAATTATATATTAGTGATATATCTAACTTATAAACTATTTTATATTAATGTTGGGGAGTAGGTGCCCCCTAAAATACTGTTTTATATTAATGTTGGGGAGTAGGTGCCCCCTAAAATAGGATCAATTCCAATAGGGTTATGTCTCAAATCTTGCTAAATTATATATTAATGATATATCTAATTTATAGACTGTTATATAGTAATGATATATCTAACTTATAGACTGTTGAATATATTCTAGCTATTGTAATGGCAACAAAAACATAAAACATTTAATTTTAAACTGATTCAAATTATTCACTAGTTGAGGAAAAAAGACATAACTACTTAAATTTTAGCATATAACTTCATGAAAATACACATTCTTATAAAGATTAAAAAAATATAAACACAAATATAAATTTTATTGATATTTGTTAAAAACACTCTAAATCCCAACACAAATATAGTAGTTTTCTTAGATCGTCGTAGTTGTTAATCGAGTTTCTTCCTTAATTCTATGATTCCTTTTATCGAATGGAAATTTAAACGCTGCTCTACATCATTATTCCTTTTATCTCAACTTGCTTTGAGATATTTCCTTAAAATTCTTATTCAATGTCAACTAACTAACATTTGTAGAGAGGTGAGGTACTATGTTGTATTTAGGACAAACACCATACACAGTTTGAGCTAATAGCGGTGGTGACCCTGCTGTTTAAGAGAAACATATTACACTTTGGAAGAATTGAACCATGAACCATGATCAGAAGGGTTAGGACAAACACAAACACCATACACAGTTTGAGCTAATAGCGGTGGTGACCCTGCTGTTTAAGAGAAACATATTACACTTTGGAAGAATTGAACCATGAACCATGATCAGAAGGGTGAGTACAACTTATTTATAAAAAACACCGTGCACAAACAACGATGGTAACCCCCACTGTTCAAGGGATGAAACATATCACTGTTTGGGAAAACTGAACATTGGTAGGGATATGACTTGACCAATTTAACCAATCAATGAATCCCTAATAATAAATATATATTCAACTACACTAACTGTTACATCTAATAAACTTTCGATTACCAGTGAAGTTGTGGTTCAGGATTGAGCTTAATGGTGTGTAAAACCATCCACTAAGGTTCAAATCCCCTTGAAACATGTGTAGAGCATCAACTTTGTAGAGTAGTTTCATGAACCAAAATCATAAACTTTGTAGAGTAGTTTCATGAACCAAAATCACCATCAACAGCGTTGAACGAATGCAACATCAACACAGCGGAACCAATACATTTCAGTTTTGCAAACATGATGTAAAACGAAAGGTTGGATTGATTTTCTGCCTTTACAATGTTTAGACTGATTTGGTCCGACATGCAAAGGCATCATGGTATTGTTTAAGGGTAGAAATCAGGTTTCCTTTCAAAATGTCTTCCAGAAACATGTCTTGGTTTCTCCAGAAGTCGTCAGAGAGGGTACTGTAAAACCATCCACTAAGGTTCAAATCCCCTTGAAACATGTGTAGAGCATCAACTTTGTAGAGTAGTTTCATGAACCAAAATCATAAACTTTGTAGAGTAGTTTCATGAACCAAAATCACCATCAACAGCGTTGAACGAATGCAACATCAACACAGCGTAACCAATACATTTCAGTTTTGCAAACATGATGTAAAACAAAAGGTTGGATTGATTTTCTGCCTTTACAATGTTTACACTGATTTGGTCCGACATGCAAAGGCATCATGGTAATGTTTAAGGGTAGAAATCAGGTTTCCTTTTAAAATGTCTTCCAGAAACATGTCTTGGTTTCTCCAGAAGTCGTCAGAGAGGGTACTGTAAAACTGAAGTTAGATTGATTTTCTGCCCCTGCAATCCTTAGACTAATTTGGTCCCTGACATTCAAAGCCATCATGGTCTTGTTTAAGGTTAGAAATCAGGTTCCCTTCCAAAATGTCTTCCAGAAAATTGTCTTCCCAAAAAAGCGTCTTGGTTTCTCCAAAAGTGGTTAGAATAATGGAGAACTATAGGGCAATGGCATTAGCGAGTTTCCTGATGTGTGCAGAACTTAGCATAACCTCCAAATACAAGTTTCAAGTTGCATATGCTCATGAACAAGTAACACAATCTTTTATGACACTCCTTATTATCATTTTCAATCTATGAGGATAAGCTCTCTTTTCTTCTGTATGCTAATTTTGGTTTAGGTAGCCATAATCCATAGGATCCTGTCTCCGACTACTTAACAATTTAGTACGCTTGCTACCTTACGAATTTTATTTTCATAAATATAAAATACATAGACCTGCCCTATGATGTTAGAAAAGACTAATTCCATGATCATGTCCTGTATATTAAATGGCTTCCTTAAATCGTATATTTGTCCAACCACTTTAGCAGTCTACCAGCAGAACAAATAAAACGTAGAGAATGGAGGCAGCACGCCTGAGGTCTCTATTATTCAAATTTGAAGACTAGGAATTCTCTTAAGTGCAAGCACAGAGAGTTGATTGAAGGAAATTGTTGTACATATATTTTCCTTACTTTCTGTTTATTACAATGTTGTATTTCCTTCCATATGCACATCTTCTATAGCTTTATACGATTACAAAAATCATATGCAAACAGCTTTATGGAGCCTTCACTAATAATAGAAAAAATTGAAATCCATTTATGTGATTTATTTGAATATAAATCTGTAGAAATATGAGAGAGTAGGTATCGTTTCCATACACCAAAATTGGGTTGAGTGATCTATTCGATGTATTCAATAACGTAATAGTACACAAATACATGAAGGTCTTGCCTAAAAATATACATGATACCTTAACGCACTAACAACTTATTGAGAGAATATCTCAACCACACATTAACTTTGTGGTTAAACTAGTTGAAAAGAATCTCTCACATCCAACTTCATCTAAAAACCTCCTAAAACTTAAAAAGTAAACCAATGGCCAATGCAATAACAAACCATATCCTTCTCATATGATGAAGTATCACATATTAATCTATAATACAAGTAGGAGTTGATAATTCCAACACTTCCCCTTAATGATTACTGACTTAATGTTCATTAGGTCAGGTCTTCATCATCATCTTTCATTGGTTTAATGAATCAAATGCTCCACCATGGGTCAAAGACACTACAAATCAGTGAAGTCTATGTTGAATTTTGGTAAACAAATGGCCAATGCAATAACAAACCATATCCTTCTCATATAATGAAGTATCACATATTAATCTATAATACAAGTAGGAGTTGATAATTCCAACACTTCTCCTTAATGATTACTTGACTTAATGTTCAATAAGTCAGGTCTTCATCATCCTCTTTCATTGGTTTAATGCATCAAATGCTCCACCATAGGTTGACATGGTAGCTGGAGGGTATTGTCTCTTTACAGTGCTAGAACATAAAAGAGGCAGAGTACTAGCCTTACAAAGGCTATATTGATCATTGATCTTGATACATTTGCTTGGACTGATATTGGTAGTTTAACTGAGATGAAACATCCTTGATCAATTGATAACATGATGGAATAGGGCTAAACAGAACTCTATAAAACAGAGTTGCAAGGCCAAGTTTAATCTTAGACAAAGACTCACAATTAGGCCTGGTTGGGCAGCTTCAAGGACAAAATTGAAATCTATTTAGAAATAGACAGTGTGCTGCTCATGTATGTGTAAGAGATGCTATGTATATGTTGTTGAAGTTTGTTGAGATATATTTGAAAGCCACTCCAAAGCCAGAGGGTGCTGTGACGAAAGGCCCTCTCATATAAATATGACCCCTTCTTGGAAGAGCTAGTGGACTAAGGGTTTTGTAAACCCTAGGAATGATTTGAAGAAAGCCCTAGGATTTAGGGATAAAACCCTGGAGCTAGACCAATTATCAGTGAATCCACCGAATGAAGAAACCCTAGCTCATATAATTCATGCAAGGAAAAAAAGGAAACTTACATGCATTAGTAGTTGAAGATGAGGATGAGGATAAACATTTTTAGCTTGATGAAATTGCAGATGGATTCCAATGATTTCTGCAAGAAGGCAAGGATCAAGAGGGAGTTGACAATTCCCTGCAATCCTCAAAAGATAAGTACTTTATATCTTTCTTCCTTGACATTATTATTACCTTTTTTTTATTAACCTCTTGCCTTTGTATCTTTTGCTTGGTTATAATCGTTTCTTCCATGACCTCCTTATGAGGTTTGCACGTACATCGTGAAGGTTGCCAAGGTTTTAGGGTTTATGGATGAGCTAGACCGAGAAACAATGAATCCACCGAATGAAGAAACCCTAGCTCACGGAAGAAAAGGAATTTTACATGCATTATAGTTGAAGATGAGGATGAGGATAAACATTTTTAGCTTGATGAAATTGCAGATGGATTCCAAATATTTCTGCAAGAAGAGAAGGATCGGGAGGGAGTCGACAATTCCCTGCAATCCTCAAAAGATAAGTACTTTATATCTTTCTTCCTTGACATTGTTATTACCTTTTTTTAATTAGCCTCTTGTCTTTGTATCTTTTGCTCAGTTATAATCGTTTCTTCCATGACCTCCTTATGAGGTTTGTAGGTACATCGTGAAGGTTGCCCAAGTTTTAGCAGCAATCAAAGCATCAAGAAGAACGAAGCAAAGTTGGTGGCAAGAGGATTCCCCCAAGATCAGGCATAAACTCAACTAGAGTGGTTTTTGTTCAAGAGGGAGAAATTGTACTAACATCTAGAACCGTGTCGGAGGACCAGAAAAGCTCCTAATTCATAGGGAACAAGCAAGGCAACAAGTTTGAAGGATGCGATAAAGGAGAAAATTGTGTCGAGACCTGAAGGGAACTCAACAGTGACTTCCAAGTGGACTACAAGATCAAGCATATAGTAGATGGCAGCATAGAGAAGTACAAAGAAAGATTCATGGCAAGAGGATTCTCCCAAAAAGAGGGAGAGGACCATGAAGTGACATCTACTCCAAGTGACAGATACACTTCTATTAGAATTATTATTTCTATTACTTTTGTTATGGATTGGAGATTACATCAGATGAATGTAAAGACCACTTTCCTAGATGGAATAATTGAGAAAGAAGTGTACATAGAGCTACCTCATGGCTTTGAGGTACAAGGGAAGGAATCTCATGTGTACATACTAAAAAAAGCTTTGTACAAACCTCAAGCATGGTATTATCATATTGATGGATATCTGATGAGTCTTGGTTGATCTTGTTATTATATGACTTGTTTCTGACAGAAGCAAGACTCACGTGACAAAGGGAGCAACAGTAACTGATGGATTTGCTTTCGTAATAGGAGCAGTCAAGCCCTACTTCAGTGTCAAAGGGAGTTAACCTCTAAGTTCAAGATGAAGGATCTTGGTTGGATACATTGATTCTCGGGACTAGAAGTGTGGCAGAAGTCGAGCGAGACCTTCCTTGGTCAAAGGAATCATATTATTACAATTCTTCAAAGATTTGGGCTGAGAGTCCATGGGCACTCCCATGGTAACTAATGTGAAGAAGCTGAGTGGCAGAGGGAGCAGCCTGGATTGCCACAGCAGGATTTGTTTTAGCACCCAATTAGGGTGATCAGAAACCAATTGTGGTGATGGATCCAGTGAAGGAAACTAGTCAGTTTATGGTTGAGCCAAAGCATGAGGCACATGTATTGAGGTAATAGCATGGTACATGTCTCAAATGATGAAGTACAACTGCAGGGATATACAAATTTAGATTGGGAAAAGAGTCCTAAAGACAAGAAAGGCATATCAAGATGATGATTCAGTTTGGATTCTACTATGATATCTTGGATGGGCAGGAAGCAGAGATGGCTTTGGCAGCAAGTTTGGCAAGTTGTGAAGCAATATGACTTTGGAAGCTACTTGCAGGATTGATTGATCAAGTACATGAAATGACCATGATACACTGTGACAATCAAAGTCGTGTGAAGCTTTCAAAAAATCGTGTTTTCAGTGACAGGTCAAAGCACATTGAGATCAAATACCATTACATTTGAAACATTGTATAGAAGAGAGCAGTGAAGCTCCAATACATAGCTACAGATGCTCAAATCGTTGACATTCTCACGAGCCTCTACCCAGGATGAAGTTTGCATACTTCAGGGACAAGCTTGGAGTGGTTGACAATGCCTCCCTCATTGTGAGGGAGTGTTGATGTTGTAGGATCAAAGGGCAAACATCCTCCCGAGCTCAAGATATTGACAGGACAAAGGAACTGACCAAGGGCCATGTAATGTGGCTAGGGAGAATGGCCTAAAGAACATCAAGGCCCAAAGTGCTCCCCCAGTCAAAATGTTTTGACCATATTGCCCAAAGGTACTTGGCTAGTGGGTAGAATGAGTGCCTTTAGCATTGGGCAAGTGTTTTACCATTCAATTCGCAATACTATTGGCCCAGGGTTTCACCATTTTTTCTTGGTCAAAGGTATTGGCCTTACCCCAAGTGACGACTTGTTGAGCTACTGACCCAAGACTAGGCTTGTTGACCCCGGAAGGCCAAAAGGTATTTGGCCAATGGGTGACTAAATCCATTTGCAAAGGATATTTGACTAGTAGGTAACTCGATCCCTTTGCATGATGTTGATGCAAGGTGCTTTCCACATGTAGTGAATGGATACATCAACATAGCTCATTCAAATTTTTCTTGACATGGAGAATTTTTTCAACAAAATGTACATCTGAGGAAGTCAAGGTGAATACCTCCCTAGCTAAGAGGGAGTGTTGAATTTTGGTAGTTGTGGTCGATATTCTTCACTACACGAGTCAGCCTTGAAAAGAAGATTATTTGGAGGGAAAATTTAATTTAATTTTAAATTTAAATTTTCACGTAGGCTCCAAAAGTACAAGTTGGCCCATCCAAAAGACACACCTCTTGGGTAACCTTAATCCACTATATATTGCCATTCGAGCTCACCACTTGGCGCATCAATTTGAATCTCATCGATTCATCTAATATTTTATTCACATGTGCGAAGGAGAGAGGAGAAGACTAAAGCTTGACCAGTAAAGTTTCACCAACATTTGACTTGCATTGACCGGTAGTTTGTTTGAGTTTCTAGGTAGTTGTTTGACAAAATTTCTGAGGCAATTGACCAAGTCTTTTGGCACAGTTTCACCAAATTTCTGAGGAAGTTTGACTGTGGGTATGAGGAAATTTGATCGAGCTTCAAGGCAATTGTAGGAGGCTGAATTTTGGCTTGTTTGGGCAAAATTGACTAGCTAATGCAAAAGGCTGAATTTCTCTATGTTTGACCAAGTTTGACCTATGTGAAGTTTGTGATCAGTTTGACTAAGTTTCACTGAGAAAATTAGATTGTACATTTGTTGAATTGAACAATTTCTCCTAAGAAAAGATTGTTGGGTTTTTCCCTAGTTAAGGTTTTCCCAGGGTAAAATTTGTGTCTCTTGTGTTTGGCTCTCTTCGTGATCCTACTGTCATTATTGTTTTACTGTTGACATTTTCTATGTATAGTTGCTCAATGATAAGATGGATTAATTAAGAAATAACTGGAAAATAATTATCAGACTAGAAGATCAAGAAACATCAACTGTATATTAGCCAATGGAACCTAATACTTGGATTTCATATCTTAATCATGTAGATATCATCAAATTGTCAATGCCCACATAAGGAACAACCATCCACCAAAATACATGGGTGCCTAACCATTGTAAACATCAATCTAGTAGGATGTCCTTCATGTACATGGTTCATTCAACTTTTTGATAAACTCCCCTTCAATGTACAGAAAACTTCAAGTTTCTAGGCTTACCACACACCCTAGAATTCACAATCAACACAGTCCACTCATAGAGAATTCAGCATACACATGATGCAGTCCTCCAAGTGTTAACAACTCCATAATAAAGGTTCTTCATTATACTAAACAAGTTATACAAGTCATTAGAGACACATGGAAAAAGGGTATGCATGCCCATCAAGGGGTTGCACCAATATTCCCTTCACAAGTTATACATGTACATACCATTTACACACTCCATCTCATGGAGACCCTAAGTCCAAGCTTTCATAATATCGCCTAGACACCATACAATACCCCCCCCCCCCCCCCCCCCCCCCCCACTAAGTACAAACCTAAGCAAAAATAAGTTCAAAATCTTTGAAATTCATAAGATCTACATATACCATCCTATACTTGTTATAAATACAAAGTGTTATTCACATTTCCATAAGGTCATTGTTTTTAATTAAATTACACATGAACTTTACCATGTCCATCCATCATTAATTGATCTCCACTGCTACAAAGAAAACTATCACCAACGTCCCTTGGACCAAATTCCAAAAAAAACGCTATGTTGCATCTAGAACATCATTGTCCTCCCTAGAGCAAGAGGAGACTCTGAACCAGGTGAAGGCGATAAACCAGAGGTTGAGTGGAATTGAGTCGGTGTTGAAAAGTCTGGTGAACATAGAAAAGCTGCAGGATGATCATATTGGCTCGATGAACACAATGTTCCTATATTACCTTAAGTATATCCATAATGTGGATATCACACTGGGGACTTCCAAAGGGGAGCCTGCACGCTTGCGAAAGTATAAGGCCCAGAAGGGTTATGCTCAGCAGTCAGTCATTCCTATGGCTCCTGCAAAGACTTCTGCTAATGATCCAGAGGCAGGCCCAGTAGCGGCAGCGACTTCAGAGACTTGAGGTCAGGTTATGGGGAATCCCATTGTTGGTTTTTCTCTCGTTTATGGTTAATAGTAGGGTTATAGTTATGGATTTACGGAGGCAATTTAGTGGTTTTTTGTATTGGATAGGTTTGTTAAATACAGTTTCTAAAGCAGTTCAAATAGACAGACCTAGGATTAGTTATATTAAGGATAGTCCGGTGTATAGTCTGGTCAAGTACTGTCGAATTCAGAAAATTATGTTGGCATTATTGCATAGAAGTCAGATCAAGGCAGTCTTTTTTAGCAGCTGATCTGGTTTCCAGTCTGGCAGACCAGCCATTTTGTATATGAACTTTGTTTATTCGATAATATAAATTCACTGTCCTGACTTACAAAATAACAGCATTGTCCTCCCTACTACAATCTCATCATTTCAACTCAGAATTAAGTCTGTTATCAACACTTGTCTTCTCCAATGAGAACAATGCAACTTCACTACATCTTTAACTACCATGATAACTAACCAATGGCTATTCAACCAAGCAACTTGCTTCCATCTCTCAACCAAAGTATCCACCCTCCTCCTTTAAGGTCCACTTGTCAAACCATCATCTCGAACAACACACCAACTGGTAAACCATACCTTTGGGCCAGACATTGGTACCACACAAATTTTCTAGGAACTTGTTGTACTCCAAGGCCTAACACCAAGCAATTGGCCATCATATGGACATATTTCCATCCGTCGATCAGATTTTGTAGTTTTTTCCTATAGTACTTCGTCATGACATGAGTGTGAAAAAGGTTCAAGGATCTATTTCATAAAGGCGTGTGTCATTTATTTTGGCTTTTTGACTCCATATTGTAGGGTGGATCTCTAAAGGGCATGAAAGATCTCTCTCAAAACCATACATAGGACTTTCGTTCGAATATAGCTTTCCACATGATTTTATCCTGGTCATGATACATATCATAAGTCGGACATCCATTTCAAATGCACATCCCATTTTGCACAGCAGGTTTATGAAATCCCCAAAAAGCCATTGGGACTATTGTTATGTGCCAATTGTCACTTGGCAAAAAAGCATGTGAGTATTGAGGTTCCATAGTCTATGCTTCCCAATCTCTTCTTCTGCTATATGATCAGGGAAAAAACAAAAACAGAGAAAGAAAATTAAAGACACCATAATTGACAGAGCTTGATTTTTCAATTTGGACACACCAAACTAGCCAACCTAGTAGAATTGCCATACAACAATCATCTTTTAACAATGACCACACCAAGTGGAAGTGGATCTCCAACAACAGTGTGTTTCTCCTTGTGGTCGCTTGAATCCAAAGAAAACATACATACTCAAGAATCTATTCTCAGAACCAAAATGATATGGTATTACCTGTCTTTTGCACCACAACCTCTCATCTTTGTCTGATTTATTTGGATATCAATTCCAATATTTGAAATAAAACTACAAGAATCATGCAACCCATTTTCAACCAGGGTTATCTATAACAGAACACTGGACGCAATAGTCCACCTGAGCTCAACTTCTTAATAGCATGCTCTATCTTGGTCATATGCTTGACATTAATGGGCCTCTCTTGAACCCACAAACAATCTTCCACAGGTATGCCTGTTAGAACAATGGACGAAATAGTCTGCCAGAGCTCCAATTACTAAATAGCATGCACTATCTTTGTCATATACTTGATATTAATGGGGCCACTGTTGAAACCACAAACACTCTTCCATGAATGAATAGTCCAAGAATGCAAACCCACATAAGTGATGACCAATGTTAGGTTTCATTAATGGTGTACGCAAGCAAATGGCGGCAAAGAGATGATTTGCATTATAGCATCAGATCACACTGTAAGCTCAAACCAGCAGGGCATCCCTTGCACAATCAATATTGCACACAAGTTATTGTGACACCGAGAGTTTCACCACTTGGCATTATATGAGTATATAGCACACACAGAGAACCTGCTAATCACTGGTCTTTCTTCCTCTATGACAAACAGAAATTCAGCATTACCCAAGACCAGCCTCAGCAGGCAGATTTCCCACGGTCCCTCAATCTGTCACAACACAGGAAACCTCTACCACTGTACATATTTTTCACAGTCTCTGATGTACCATCTGCAGCCACAGCTGCACTATGTCATACACTTTTTAATATTTATTTGCACATACAACAGAATTGACAAACAATTGTTGAACACACTATCATGGACATGACCATACTAACAATGTAGAAACAGATTCTACAACATACAACCATTCAAAAGCGCAATCTACTCCATGCTAAACATACATGTACAGAGGATTTACTTGTGGTACACTGCCATGATCAGGGATTTTCCTGATGAGATAATCAGGGTTGTATTGGCCATAGTATTCAAAACCAGAACCAGTGACCAGACCGGTCCACCTATCAAACCAGGTTTCAAACCGGAACTGGTCAAACCCGGACTGGTCAGATCTCAGTGAACAGTCTTTAAAATAATACATGAAATAATTAATTTGTAATGAAAAAAGAACTGTTTTTAAGATTTAAAGCCATGATTCCAAAACAATAGAAACAATATGCAAAGTTTGCTCATTTACATACCACATAAAAGTGAATATATCAAAATGGTACCAAGTGCAATACATATCAGCAACAAAATACACGATCATTGAGGCTCTAAATGGCCTCTAGAGTCCAAGAAAAGGCTACAAACTATGGGGCCACTGGCCTACTACAAGTCTACATATCAGTGATCAACATGATCATTGTTCATCATGATCAAACTCATCACCACTACTAGACATGGGATCATCAACATGAACTATATAAACATCATCTGACTCAAAGTTTGGGGACTCCTCAGACGCCTCTGCAACCTCAGTGGTAGAATAGTATAGTAGTAGCAGCAAACTAGACATCAAAACTACAAATCATTTATCAACATGATCACTCATAAAACTCATCATTGATTCAACACCATTAGAAATGCGATCATCAAGAAGAGCTACATAAACATCATCTAGCTCAAAGTCTTCAGACTTGGATTGCCCAACCTTATAATATGATGGAAATTGAAAAAGTTGAACATGCCTAACCAATGGCTTTTCGTCAGATCCTATCAGAGTTTGGCTTTCAGCAGCAGCATCCGACTACACTTTGGTGTGATAATCAAAGTGCCATTCAGC
>APFE031196327.1:22797-51509 GCA_000404065.3 Pinus taeda | reverse complement strand
ATCAATCATCAAGAATTTCTGCATCAAACAATCTCCTTTTCACCAATTAGCACTGAATCAAGTAGACACTTCTCTGACAGCTATATCTAAATCACAGTAACTATAACCACACACCAAATCTAAACCCAGAACAAAAAATACTATCATTCAAGCTTAAAGATTAAGACACATCAATAGAACTTATCCTTCTCCTTGCGCTCAGGTTCCTTCTTTATTCAGATCTAGATCTGCACCATAACCCAATCACAGTATTCTAGATCTAGCACTTATCAGATATTCAATAACAATTCAGATGATGCTTTGCCAAATGATCTCCTTCCTCTTTTATAGTCTTAGGCCTTTCACAATACCACGGTCCAAAACCATAATAACACAATACCATGAACCCAATACTTGGGATCAACACTTTTGGATGCAATACCACGGACCAAAACCATAGGATCAAAAAACTGTTGGACCAATACCATGAACCAACCATGAAAGTACGTGAACTTTTCTCCACATGAAATAAACTTTTTCTCCACATAAAAGTGCGTGAAATTTTCTCCACATGAAATAAACTTTTTCTCCACATAAAAGTGCATGAAATTTTCTCCACATGAAATAAACTTTTTCTCCACATAAAAGTGCGTGAACTTTTTTTCTACATGAAATAAACTTTTCTCTGCATAAAAGTGCGTGAAATTTTCTCCACATGAAATAAACTTTTCTCCGCATAAAAGTGCATGAACTTTTCTCCACATGAAATAAACTTTTATCTTCATGAAAGTGCGTGAACTTTGCTGCACTATAATTTATCATCTGAGATGATTTTCCATCAAGAACAACACTTGTCTCATAATGCCTCATAATGCCTCTGATTCCTTTGAGCTGTCTTGCACCCCAGGCATTCAGTCACATCTGATATCTCTTCTTGAAGATTCATCTAGTTATAACTAAGTGAGATGATCTTCTATGAGTGGGTTGCCATCAAGTACAACAAATGCATCATAATGCCAACAATCTCCCCCTTTGGACTTGATGGCAGCAACACCAAATCACTCTCCCCCTTTGAAATCAAGGGCGAAGGGCGAACCAAGATATTCTATTTCCTAGATAAACATTCCGCTGTCCATACTCCCCTGAGTAGCTGTTGAAATCTCTGAATGAGCTCCTCCTTTGTATATGCTAAGGTGTACCAATCTGTCCATGCTACATGCTGAAAGCTCTGCTCTTGCTGAATTGTGTTGTTCATGCTCCCCCTGTCTGTAAGCAAGGTCTGCAAAAAGGTAAGGAAATTACAGGATGAAGTAACATCATTGAGAGATGAAGTCAATGAAAGAGGCACAACCATCAAGAAGAAGGAAACAAGGTTGTTTCCTTCTTCTAGCTGGGCTTTTTATCTCATGGCTTATCTTTCATATCTTTAATTCTTCAAATAAAATTACTAATTGTTTCATTTTCTTCCATCTTAATGTAGAGGAGCTTGTTGTATATAGAGAGGTTCTAGTTTGTATTTTTAGACTCATACAAGTGCTTAAATATACTCCACATCTCATTAGAGGTCTTGCAATCACGAACATGGGTAATTATATTGTCTTTTACGAACATCCTTAACCACACTTTCTCCTTATTCTGTCTCTTCTACCAGTCTTGCTCCTTATTCTCTCTTCTACCAGTCTTGAATTAATGTGGTTGTTGCACCTACAGTGACATCTAACTCCAGTCCACTTTATATGGACTACACATTATAGCCTTCCATTAATATTTTCATTTAAACACTCAATTTACATAATTGGAATCTAGCTTATTCTCTTTTAAGAGGATTAGCCATTCTGGAAGAGAAGAAATTTGTCAAATTTACGTCATAATTAATAGCTCAATCCACAAAATACTTGTATAACCTACCTGAAAATTTGACCCAAAAAAAGGGTTTACATCCAAACACTGCTAACTTGACTTTCTCCTCACACGATCTAGACACAAAGTTATAGCTTCACGAAGATCTTTGTATTCATGTGGCTCGACCTCCTTCAACTTATTTTGCGCCCTATTAATTCAACTACCAAATAGTATACCACCATCGGTCTCCCACCAGGTAGATGTCATTGCTCCAGTATGCCACATATTACCACTATTATTTCATTTTCGTGACATCGTTCCCTCTTTTTCCAAAGCATCAAAGCAAGTTTGAGGAGAAAATTGCATACAAAATCTGAGACACAATGCTCATTTATAATAACCACCTCAAATTTAAACGACGCATTTTGGTTTTGATCACTTTCTATGCTAAAGGTGGCACACAGAGGACCATCCTTACTCTGCTCTTGCTCTTTCGTGGAGGCGGGATTTAATTTAGGCAAGATAAAAACTTATCAGGCCAAGCAAGAATGGGTTCAAGCCAACGTAATTCCTAGAAAGGAGACAATAATAACAATGAAAACATTGTCATTTAGCAGGTGGTGGCATTGAAACTCCATGCAGGTTGACCGCTCCAAATCCTGGTTTACCGTAAGCTCCGTACATGACTACAAGCAGATAACCGAGTCAATAAGAATGATCGCATCAATGTCATTTAGTAGGTGGTGGGGGCGCAACTCCACGCACGTATATCACTCCAAACACTATTCTCTATATGCTCTACGCACTACACGCAACAAGCTCTACGCACTACACGTAGCTCCACCTAACTACTTCACTTATTGCACTAGCATGCGCTCACCACTTCAGTTTCCACCAATGATTTTCCTCTCACGCAGGGAATTCGTCAACCACAACTACGATTCCACATCACAGTCTTCACAACAAACTCAGCCATACCACAGGGCTCTTTCACAAAACTCCAGCCTTGAGCTCTAATACCAACATAGAAAATGGAAGACCAAGTATTGAAGAACAGAGGTGCAATTATCAGGTGAGATAGAGCTAAATATTGAGATTGCCTGCGCTGACAACTTGATTCATTTAACTAAAAAACACATACATTTATAGGGTTACCAATTAGTTGAAGAGTTTGAACAACCTCCTCATAATGTAGCCTACCTATTTAAAACACACCATCATAACAAGACACCACAAATAGCTAATAATACTAAAACTTATAATTCTCCACATTTATACATTATTTTAAGCGTTATGTGGGTTCACTTTTAAGGGTAAATTTGGGCCATGGATCCTCGACCAATAGAAGAGCCCGCAAAATTTTTAAATGCATATTTATTACGAATTTGTTGTTGCTATTTATCTAGTGTAATAGCACTAGCCAATCTCTAGATCAAAATTCCCATTCTGATTAGGGAAAAAAAAATAAAAAAAATTATCATATCTAATATAATTTTGAAAATACATTATTTAAATAAAATTCCAAAAATTCATTATAAAATATAATATTAAATAATTTTTAATTTTGTAACGAGAAAGAAATGTATTTTTCTTTAAATTATGTATATGTTAATCTCTGCAACTTATTTAAGTATTAAAAATCAATTTTAATTTTACAATTTCATTAATTCCTGTTAATATATTCATAGATTCAAATGATTGGAAACATAATTTTATTTTTTATTTTTTAAATCGGCAGGACTACATTTTCGTCATGTTAATTATCACCCATGCAGCAAGAATTGACAAATTCCTAAATTTTTAAAGTTAAATAATTAAAGTTAACTATTTATTATTATTATTTTAAATTTAATACATTAAAATTAATTTAATGAACTTAAAATTTAAATTCATTTATTATTTTTAGCATATAACTCTCTCTCTCTTCCTCTCTCTCTCTCTATATATTATACATTATATATATAATATAATATATATTTTGTTAATTAAAAATAATGGACCAAAATAAAAACTATACTACATAAGAATATATAATGCAAGTTAACTATATTGAATGATTATGTTGAGAATTCACTATCCAAACTAAAGAATATTACATTGACATAACAAATATCTCTCTCTTAATATGTTAGAAATATGAAAGAGAGCGAGTGATTATTTTCACAACACAAATTACACCATAATTTTTATGATCTCATAGACATTACATATATAGGACATACCACACTTACTTTGACACATCTAGATTATGACTCCAACTCATAGCATAGGAATCAAGAACTTCTAGATTAACTCCTTGTAACTCATAATGAAAACTATACATGACATGCAAGCATTACTTCGAACACCCTCCCTTAATGCTTACATGAAAAACACATATTACAACAACAAGGATAATTTTTCTCACTGGTCTTCATCAACACTCACATCCACTCTACAATCTCACAAACATCACTCTTTCACCGCCACATACTCGATTTGTCACTTGACCTCAATTTAAAACATAACCGCTTCAAAACATCGTTGACGTGCTTTGCAGAATTGATGCTTCTCAACCTCCCAGAGCGCAATCGACCAGTCTCAATAATGAACCATCCTATGTAACTACCACCATCTATGAATCCATAACCCTCCACAGCCTTCATCAATTATCTAGGATAGCATTCTACATACAAAATGTCTTTCACAAACAATTCTACAACTTGACGTTGCTCTCAGAGCATGACGGGTCACCACAGTTTGACCTTATTAAGAACTACCTATGACTAATGCTCCCGAAGCACGATGGGTCACATTAGTATGTTGAATAGTTGGCCTATTATTTGTGGTTCTACATCATTTTATTTTTCACATCACAACTGTGTTATCACTCCGTAAATTTCCTAGGTTGAGGAAGAAAACTACAAAGGTAATCACAAAACCACTTTTAAAGTTGGGATCTAGCCCTTTCATCTTTACAGAGGGATCTCTCTATATGATTTAAATTTTTGCTTCAGATTTTATGCTAGCTATTTGAGTTCAAGATGGGTTTCTTCAAAATTTTGGTTGAAAGATAAAGGAAAAGTCCATTGGGCATGGAGTCATGAGCCTCTGGGTAATCAATCACAAAATGACAGAGTAGTTGTAATAAGGCAAGGTATGCAAAATTTTGGATCTTCTGAAGTGTCTATGGGGTGAATATGATGAACATGATTTAAGTTCAATTAAATATAGAGCATATTGGGATTAATTCTATATTTAACATCAAGAAGAAAACATGGATATTCCCAACAAGCCAACATAGATTACACTTAAGCAAATTTGGCCCTTAATCTTCTTGCAACAATAAAGAGGGAAAAACATATGGAAATTGAGAAAAGAAACAATTTAACATAAGAAGCACATCACTAATTGTCTGACAGGTGAATCTTAGAGAAAAAAACTCTATGTATTTTTGCAAATTGATCACTTTGAGTCCAATCCACGACTTACATCAATGCAGAGCCCTTTTATTCATACATAATCCAACCTTGTTTACATCTTGAAAAACTATTTATATAGTGATTTACAAAACAAGTTTACAAAATAATAGTCATTACATAATTACAAAAACAGAGATATTTTTAGTATCTCTCAAGTTCATGTATGAAAAAATAAACTTTAAAAAATATTCTATATGTCCTAGAACAAATATAGGAAAATATGCTTGCATTAAGGAAAATGAAATATCTGGTTAGCTACTGCCCTTGAAAGTAGAATAGGTCCCTAACTAAATTTTTAGCATTTTTACTATCATAACAGCTGCCTATATAATAATTCATCAAAATTATCCTTCACTCTTCTCAATTCTACTACAATATCCTTAGTCTCTAAATATGGAAATTGATTTAATATTTTTGACCCTTTGCCTTTAAAACTAGAGTGGTTGTAGTTATTTTCATAGAGACTTGTTGACTGTGCATTTCAAACCACTATTCCCCTCTTTTTTGCATTTAAACAACTGTCGACTCATACACCTTCTTCTCCTTTGTATGGTCTTATCTAGGCGGATTTTTCCTTATTGCAATGCCCCAATACTTCTCCGTCTCTTATATTGTGTTCCTTTGGCATTTCTTTTGTTATACGATCTGGTTTCTTATCTCCATATCAGAGTAATGCAATCAGAGTTTTAAGTTGTGTGACAATTTGAACTGTGTGTGATATAACGTTTCTAATATGCCTAGCCCCCAGGGCTTATGTGGAATATGTATGACTGGGGCCTGGAGACTCAGGGACAAACCCTTTTTAGGGGCTAAACCCTGTCACTGGGATGGGGGTGGATTCTTTGTAATATTTCTACATTATAAATGGTCCCCATGTGTAATACATGGAACCACACACATATGTGCCTGGGCCTTTGAGATATCGAGACTCAGAGATCAGAGATTTCATAGCATTGTAATTGTTTGGACCACCCCAAAACTTATGATATGTGATGAGTGATGTGGCTCAATTCCACATGGAGATGGAATGAGGGAGGGCCTGTGCAAGGTTTTATCGTACAAAAATCCTTTATTAATCCTTTTCTGCCAAAGCTTTGACTTTAACATGTAAAACATATATTCATGTCGTCCACTTGTGCCAATAGCCCTCGGTTCTTTAAGATTTTTATAACCATGGGCCAACCACCTCCTTGGAGCTCCTCTATCAGAATTTTTTAATAAGAGATTATTCTTTGATACAACGAATGTTATGCAACTAGCTCATAAAAGAGAAGAAAATATAGATCAACAGCTTCAAAATCAGCCTCTTCGAGGGGGCAACCTCATTTACATTACACAAATGAACAATTCTTGGATGATACAAATGACAAGACCTCCTTTCTATATATAGGAGTCTAAGGGGTCACAATATAATCAGAGTCGACATAACAATAATATTGTAAGGGAACAAAAATAACAATAGTGGGCTTCTATGGGGCACAATAATAATAATACTGGGACTACATGGGCACAAAAGTACAATAAGGGGGTTGTACTAATAATAATAAGGGGCTACACTAGTAGTATAAGGACCTAACATGCCCCTCGCCTTCAAAAAGTGTTGTCCTCAACCCTTGAGTAGTTCTCGATGTTTCTGTATAAAGTTCTCTTCCTCCCATGTGAAATCTTCAGCGGGATGTTCTTCCACTTGATGAGATACTCTGAAATTGGCAGATTTCATAGTTATTGGGTTCCTATTTCTATGACTGCTTCAGGTTCCACTATTATTTTTCCTTCCTCGCCAAGTTTTGACAATATTGCTTGAACTGGGAGCTTGCCACCTATAACCTTCTTTAAGCATGAAACATGGAAAACTGGGTGCACTCAGGAAGATGCAGGAAGCTCCAATTTGTATGTCATAGTACCAATCTTTTGCAGCACCTTGTAAAGACCATAGTACTTTGGTGATAATTTATTATCCCTCTTAGCTTTCTTGAGGGACATTTATTTGTATGGTTGTAGTCGTAAAAATACCCAATCGCCTACATCAAAACTTCTTTCGCTACGATGTTGATCTGCCTATTGTTTCATTTGATTCTTCACCAAAGTGAGGTTATCCTTTAAGAGTTGGAGAACTTGTTGTTGATGTTTGATGTGATCTTCCATTGCTTGAACATTAGAATTTTCTCTTAAAGATGATGTGATAGATGGTGTGTGATATCTATAAAGTGCCATAAATGGGCTCATTTTTGTTGAATTGTTATACTATCATTCAACCAAAGGTAACCACTTGGCCCATTGTGTTTTCTTATCAGATACAAGGCAATCAAGATATCCTTCCAAACATTTGTTCACTATCTCTGTTTGTCCATCTATCTTGAGAGTTTGAGGAGTGGTAATTCTTGCCAATGCACTACAAGATATGGTCGGATTCATTTCGTGTTTCTCTGGGGTTGGTTCCTAGTGTATATCCTCTTCTTTTGACATTTCTTGATCCTTTTCTTCCTCCTCTTTAGAATCTATGTAAAATAATTTCTTCTTAACACACTTATGACCTTTAGTTTATTTGCTATCATAACTGTAACAAATCCCTTTTTCACTTTTTTCTTCCAATTGTTGTGGTGTTAACCTTGTAGGTTGTGGAATGCTAGGAGCAACAACACTTCCATATTTATAGTTGTGAGTGGTAGGATTCCTTGTTTTCATAATTTTTCTTTCATTTTTTCTTGCCAACCTGAATGTCTTTTCCAATGAATCAGGTTCCCAAAGACGAACCTCATGTTGAATGTTATCCTTTAAAGTCCCTATGAAGACATCAATCCCCTGCTTCTCTAGAATATCATTTACCCTTTATTCAATTTTTGGAAGTTCTCAATGTGCTCTGTCACTGAACCATTTTGTTTGAGATTTATCAATTGGCTAAAGAAGGTGTTTCTCTTTGTATCCTCATAATGTGTTATCATTTCCTTCGTGAAAATTGACCAGGTGACAAGTGGTTTACAAGAACAAAGCCCTATATACCATACAAACTGATTTGGTTCTAAATATAAAGATGCAATATGTACCTTTTGTTATAGTTGCACATTATGTAGATCAAAATATTGCTCAATATATAGTATCCAAGTTACTATATCCTTGCCATCAAACTCCTTCATATCTCTCTTTCTTACTTTTAGGATCTCTATCTTGCAACGACTTTAACTCTGTAATTTTGGACCTCCAAGTTTTGAAATTTCGTCTGGTGTTAATTCTCTAAGTACTCTTTCCAAATCCATAGGTCTAATCGATGTTTGATTCTTCAAAACATAGTTATTCCTAATCTCCCCGGATGACCTGATTATAGACTAGTTCAGTAGAGAAAGCTTGTATGAAGTTTTACGCGTCACTGATTCAACCTTAGGCCCTAAAAACGATACCCAAAAAACTATAATCTGTCATATTTCTGTCATGTTTTACAAAATTTAAATCCGATTCTCAAAGAGAAAGTTATGACGATTTTCCTAAGGTCTCCTATTTGTGATGGAATTCAAGAGCCTGCAAAAACCCTAACTTTCCTCGATCATATCTCCAAAAATATAGTGGTACAAGGTCTAAAATTTGGACACAAGGTTCATCAAGATCTCGTCTCAAATGGGTTTTAATTTCAACTTCTTAAGAAAACAGTCACAGAGAACATGCCACAATGGCTTGTTTGAAGTAGCGAAACACTAAAATCCAAATCTCTGATACCAAATGTTATGCAAACAGATAACAAAATAGAAGCAAAGATAGATCAATGACTTCAAAATTAGCCTCTTTGAGGGTGAAACCATATTTACATTACAGAAATGAACAATTCTTGGATGATACAAATGACAAGACCTCCTTTCTATGTATAGGAGTCTAAGGGGTCACAATATAATCCGAGCCAACATAACAATAATATTGTAAGGGCACAAGAATAATAATAGTGGGCTTTGATGGGGCACAATAATAACAATATGGGGACTACATGGGAACAACAATACAATAAGAGGGTTTCACTAATAACAATAAGGGGCTACACTAATAGTATAGGGACATAACAACGACATTGCTTAACCTTTGATCGCCAATTTATGACCTGACATCACCCTATGTCACGTGTCACCCTATGAGTGGTGACATGTGTCACCCTTTTTTTGCCTCTTATGACCCTGAAAATGTCGAATATGCATGCCACGTGTCCACTGTACCACCACATCATTGCTGACATCATATGCCATGTGGCATATCAAAACCAATCACTGCTCACCACGTGTCTCTCTGGTGAAGAGAGAAAAGGATCAAACCTACTCTAGTTTTGCGATGAAAATCCTTTGCTAATTTGTATCGTCCCTCCCTGACAGTTTACCACTAGTAGCTTTAACAATATTGCATATTGCAACTTTTAAAAAAATTTCACCCCTGCGATACGTGAATGTCAATTTTTGATCGCCAATATGGCTATTTGTTGATGTACCTTCGTTATTGCGATGTGTGATATGTCCTGGACCCTTCAACGTGCTAATTTTCTGATATGAATGATCATTGGTTGCTAATGGAAGATATGCCCTCATTGTTGTGCTTGAACCTCCAATCGTTGATATGCGATATCGACGATCAATGATCATTGATTCACTTTACTCCGCTCCTTCTCTCTTGAAATTCTCCTATATGCAAAATATGGGACTTATACTTGGCCCATTTTTCCTTTATTTTCTGTATTTGAGGAAGGATTTTCATTTAGCTATAAATTTTGGTCTCGAAGCCTATTTTTGGACTTCCACATACCATTGGAAAGCTTGTTCAGATAAATTTCCAATGGAGAGGGTCTATTGTAGAATTTGAGTCTTTCTAATGATTGAAAAATGACTACAAATGTATTTTCTCATTTGCTATTTGGGTAGCTGAAAATACACCACCATGATAATCTTTTACATGAAACCTGCAACCACCATAGGAATCCTTCTGAACCATGCACTGCAACACACATTCTTGCTAGTCTGGTTGACATCAGTGCAGACATCCACTCATGAAAATGCACCCATGACAAATCATTGATGACCCCTTAGGGACCTTTCAATTCAAATCAAGACTAATGGACCCCTTTTATATTTACAACGAATTAAGTAATTTTGAGACCTTGGTACAAAAATAGTTTAGACTATAATACATGGTAAATTTAGAGGCTAAACTTTACAAGCATATGCCCAAAATAAATAAATGGATAGACAGACTTGGATTACCTGTATTATAGGACCCTAAGAGTGGCTCCAATGGGGGTGACATCCTCCTTGTGAGGTGTCAAGAACATCGTAGATCAGTGGCCTTATCCATTGGGAAATTATTACATCATCAAAATCTAAAACTAACCTCTGTAAATTGAAAATCCTAGATATAGTAGTAATTCATCTGAAACTTAGGGCCTTCACTCCGGGCTTCAACATCAGATGATAGTCACCCACACATGTAGTAATTGGAATAATAAATTGATATATGCAATGATGTATTATGTGATCAGCTGAACTTAGGTGAAGTAGTGTTTAAGCAACCTACCATTAACTGGTCCTCCTAATAGTGATTTTCTAGTCAGATCCTATGATAAGAATGCATTGGTTCCATGGAAAGCTCCAATAATGTAAGGGCCTTCCCACAAATTATCAAACTTTCTGTGTTTATCCTTCTCCTCATTCTTGGCATCACATTTTAGAACAAGGTCATTGAGCTGGAAATCATCTGCTTTGACTCTCCTGTCATGAATTCTTTTGATTCGGTCCTAAATTATCTATGCATTATTATCTTCTCTATTCTTTTGTAAATGTATCATTTGGTTGATCCTCCTTTGTGTATCATTGGGCTCTGCTTCCACTTCCTACAACAACTTTAGCACCAGAATTCCCAGAGAAGTAGAAAAAATTGCATGTGTTCCATATACCAATTGGTATGGTGACATCCCAATTGATTTATTTGTGCTTATCCTATCCACCCATAGAGAATTTATCAATTTCTTATGCTAGGATTTCTTGTTTTCCTACAAAAACGTCTTTATGATATTGACTAAGCTCTTATTAGAAGATTTTTTTTCAATCCATTTCCTTGAGGATAATAAGTAGTATAATGTCCTAATACTATATGATATTTGTTGCAAAACTCAATTATCATTTTAGATTTGAAAGCAACAACATTATCTGTGATAATTTTATGGGGACAACCAAAGCTGGAGATAATATTACCTTTAATGAATTGTATGATACAAAATCTATAGCTTGCCTGATTGGGACTGCTTCTATCCATTTGGTAAAGTAGTTTGTTGTTGTTAGGATCCATTTGGGTTGAGTTGAAGAACTTAGATGAATTTCTCCTATAAAATCTAAACCCCACTTCTGGAAAGGCACCTTCATTGATATAAGCTGCAGAGATAAAGGTAAGAGTTTTCTATTTCCTTCAAAAATATGACATTGACGACAAGTTGAAACCCTTTTATGAATGTTAGAAAATAAAGTAGGCCAATAAAAACCAGCTCTAGGGATTTTGTTTACTGTGGCTTTCTAGTAAACATGTCCTCCACAATCACCTTAATGAAATTTCTCCATTATTTTATCTTCTTAATCTTTCAATAAACAATTTAGCAACATTCCTCCAACATCCTTCCAATACAATGCTTGATCTAAAATGAAAAACTTTACAAATTTAATGTTAAGAAATCTTGCCTTGGTTTTTTTCAAACTAGGCGAAGCTTGTAGATTCTATAGAACATACACAATATTTGATTACCAGGGAGAAGTAAGATTTTTTTTTGATACGTGTGGAGTTGCCATATCCTCTTGTTCATCGAGAGCATCTAAAAAGTTGATTTCTAGTGCATGAAAATTTGACTGAACCCTTAATTTGGTTAATCCTTGACACTTGATAAGTTTTGTAGGCTTTATTTCCATGTCATATTCCAAAATCACTGATATCGATTTGCCCCTTTTTCCATCGGGATTCGTTTGAGTGAGGATATACTTTACTACTTCACTTGGAACATACGCAGTTATGGGAGAACGTAACACATACACTCGGAAATATTTCAGGGCCTTTACTAAAGAAAAATCTTTCTTTTCCATGATTTTATACTTCAACGAAACATCTCTTAAAGCTCTGCTGAAAAATGCTATCGGTTGTTCATGTCACTCCTTTTTTCTATAATAATACCGTTGCATAGTATGTTCTGAAGCAAAGGAAAAGATAATGAAGTCTTTAGTGTAATCTAGGCTAATCATAACAGGAGCATGGGTCAAGGTTGTCTTCACATCACTAAATGATCTTTTGGCTTCAATATTCTATTTCATCGCATCGTCCTTCTTCAACATGTTTGTAATAAATCTTAAGATCTCAGCTAAATTTGGAATAAACCTCCTTAGAAAATTCTTCTACTAATAAAGGGCCGCACTTCTTTCTTGTTTCTACGTGGATCAATTTTCATAATATCTTCAATTCTACTAGTATCAATTTGCATACCATATTTTGAAATTATGTGACCAAGTAGTTTACCTTCTTCTAAACTAAATAGAAAATTCTTGGGATTCAAGGAAATACCATATTTCCTACATTTCTCAAAAACTATTCTGACATGAAACAGATGATCCCCATCAGTTTTGGAGAACATAGTGTTGTCATATAAATATATTACAATAAAATGATCCTTCTCCTATGTTAAAGAAATATCCATTACTCTTTGGAAAGTGGCTCTTGCATTCATCATCGCAAAAGGCATCTTCACATACATGAAGATTCCCCATGGTGTTTTGAAAGTTGTTTTTTTCTATCATCTAGATGCACAAGAATTTGGTTGTAACCTGAAAAGTCGTCAAGGAAAGAAATTCTGTTAGAACCAACTACCTTCTGTAAAATATGATCCATTTCTAGTAAAGGGTATTTAAATTTGAGAGAAACTTTGTTCAGATTTCAGAAATCCACACATAATATTATTTCCCCAGTATTCTTCCTCGTCAGCACCAGATTTGATAGTCATTTCAAAAACATTAGAGGTACAATGATTTTTTCATCAAAATTTTTTCTAACTTCTTTTTATATTAAGGGTAACATAATTGGATTCACCCTCCTTAATTTATGTTTGAAAGGCTTCTAGTCCTCATTGATCAAAATAGTATGTTGTATAATGTTGGTATCATATGCCTTTAGATCTTTGTATCCCCTTGCAAACACATCAGAATATTATTTCAATAAATTAATGTACTTTTGTCTTTCTTCAGGAGGTAAAGACTTGGAAAGCTTTACAATCTTTGGATTATCTTTAGTACCTATATTACATTCCTCAACTTCAGCTCCTATAGGTTCTATCTTGGTTTTTTTAGCCACATAATTAAAATCGAATAGTTATTGTAATGGCACAAACCCCTTGGTAACACATTATCTTTTAACTATAGGATTTTAAGTTCTTCTGGATCTTCACTGATCCAGTTCAACACTATTTCATTTGTATCCTTATCTACACTGTTATCTGTATCAATATGTACACTCTCAAATTCTTTCTTCAACTACAAAAAAAATTCTACTTGCTTATCACTTCCAAACACTTGTCAATATCTAATATTATCAAGTACAACTTGTCTATGCTTCACTTCAATATCATAATTTTTATTAAGATGGAATGGAATCTTACAGGTACTCGCTAATATAGCTAGTTCATCTGCTAATATATTTTGACTCCTAGGAATCAAAGACAACTGATACTGTCGAAAACACTACAGAATATAAGACAACATTTTTGTAGGCCGTTAACCTAGGATGTTTAGTTGAGTACTCACCTTTAATATGATTAAAGATGAGGTTTGAATCACCATGTACAAAAATAATTTTATCTCCTGGCCTCCTCAAAACCTGCAATCCTAAAATAAGCGCTTCATACTCAACTATATTGTTGGTGCATCGAAAATTAAGCTTGTAAGAATATCCTTTTTCTATACATGTTTTTGATTTGATGACCCAAATACCTGTCCCTACTTCTTCCTTACTAATTGTCCCATCGAAATCCATATTCCATAGAGATTCATCCTCTTCATCTTCTATTCTAGGATTTAATTTCACATCCTTTCTTTTTCTTGATTTACTTTCCAACTCTGTCACTTCTTCTTCTACACATATATCATTGTGTAGGATGAAATAATCCATGTCGGAATGCATAGAATAAAGTGGGTAGTTATTAGGTTTGTCTTGGATGCTTACCATATATTTCATTAATGCTTCCCTATACAACCTCCTTTGTTGACCAAAGACAAGAATAGTTTCATATGTCATGTCCATCTGCATGGTACCCTATAAATTCCCCCCTAAGATCTTGATAATAACATTCCATATTTTGGAGGTATATTAGCCACTACTATATCCATAACCACACTCTTTGCTGGGATTTCGTCCAGAGTCACACATAATCCTTGATAAGACCTAAGAATTTTACTTTGCTAGAATCAAAGGAGTAGAGGTATTTATAGGTTCTTGTTGTATCTAATCCCAACTTTTACATAATGACTCTAGGCATGAGATTGTGTGAAGCATCAAAATCAAGCATGGAATTATGCAAAATGTAGTCATGAATGTTCAATGTAACATAGAATGGTGGCACATTACCATCTTGTGACATCCCTTCAAATTCAGGTCCAAATAATAACTTGGGTTGGTCATCACTTAGGTTAACCCTATCTATTTCCTCTCTATCGTTAATTCTTTTATGACTTTAGATATATAATCATTATTCTTCATCAATTCAATCAGAGGAATAGAAATTTTAACCTTGGCTAATTCATTTTCAATACTAAAAGAAGTTTGAGGTTTATCTACTTCTTTAATACTTACATCTTGTTTATGAGAAACTTCTTTTAGGGAGTTATCCTTCGTCTGGCTAGTGGAATGTGTATCAATCTAAATCTTCTTGGGAGGGTTTGATAAAACCTTCTTGCTTCTCAAATTATATTGTGTGTGTACTTCCATTATAGCATTATGATATCCCTTTTATAATCATCAGTTTCTACAGGGATGACTTTTGGCTGTGATAACAAGAACAAATCTCGTTCCAACTTAGTTAAGAAAATAATGTCTATCTATCCTTCCCTAAAAATATTGATTTGATTCTCTTCAAGGTCATCTCCTATCTCAGTTTCTTCATATGCATATTTCTCCTAGAATAGAGGTTTCATTTGGTGTTGATCTGTCAAGGCTCCTTGATCTCTTTGTTTAATTTGGGGTAGGTTCCTCCTAGAGTTAGGATTTCTGATCTGTGAACCCCCTTGAGTTTCTCTTGGTGGAGGTCTATCGATCAAACTCATTTGTTCCATCATCCTTTTCATGGTTCTAACTAGGGTGTCTACCTTTTCATCTGATGAAGAGGAAGAAGGCTCTTATTTAATGGTCACCCTTCTTTCAACTTTTAACTTAGCTCTTTTGGCCAACAAATTTGCTTCTACACTAACAACATTTCTTTGCATTTCTTCTAAGGTGGCATAATTTCTCTCTCTTAATTGATAAGCAATATTGCATAAAAAATGCATCAAAGCTAGTCCTGGTGGAAGTTGTATTGCTACTAGAATAGAATTGTAAACATTATTAAATATGGTGCAATAATCCTGAACTGTTTCACCAAGAGCTCTCCTTAAACTCTCTTATTTTTCCAAGATTTGAATAGGATTCGTTTTTACTTCCCATCTTGTGAAAAAGTTCGGTGAAATTGATGTAGATCTATAATACTACTTGCTAGAAATCCCTTGAACAATTTTGTAACTTCCTGTGTCAAATTTTGTGCAAAGAGCCTCATTTTCACATCATCATCATCAACTTATTGTAAGTCTGAGAAGTCATTCATATTTTCTATGTGTTGTTGTGCAATGATAGGCCTAGTGCTATCGAATTTAGGCATATGTTGTTGATAATCATGTGGCATAGCATGCACCTTTGCTAGTAAAACCAGAAGAGAATAGTGAGCGGCCATGACTGGGATATGTGAGGAGGATGAAACTGTGGTTGTGCTTGATGTTAGGGGTGATGAAGAAGGTGGAATTATGACTTGATGAGATGGTATAGAAGGAGTCTGGATGGTAGATGAAATAGGAATAATGGTGAAAAGAGAAACCACATGAGAGGTTGATGATGAGGCGGAAGAAGGAAAAGTAGTTGATTGATTTGTAAATGGTTTATGAGTGGCCTAATTCAATTTAGTCACCAAATCTTCATGTTTTTCGAACTTTTTTATAACATCTTTATTAGAATCTAAAATGATAGGATGATGTACTGAGATATAAGGTTTCAAAATATTTTCATCAAAGACTGTCTTAGGGACAAAGATTTCTAATTTGATTTTGGAAAGACTATGCTCAAAGGCTAAGTCAAATTCAATATCATCAATAGTTATAAAACTTTCTGGAAAGGAATTAACTCTTGGAAAATGATTATTGCTTGCTTTCCTCTCTGTAAAACTCTTCTTCCTAATCAGCTTCTTAGGATTATTCACAATTTCAGGTGGGTTAGGATCTGGGTGGGATCTGTTGTAGATTTTCCTGGGAGCTAGATCTTCAAATAGATTATTTATAGATAGGTATATTTGCAAATTCTGGGTGGAAAAATCAACCTAAATAACTTCTACATCACTGTCACCCATAGGAAATACCTTTGGATCTCTGAAATCAATATTTAGTTGGAAAATATTTTGTTTCTAAGGTTAGTTCCCTAGTATGGTCACTGGGATGTTATCACTCCATAATTTTCCTAGGTTAAAGAAGAAAACTACAAAGGTAACAACAAAACCACTTTTAAAGATGGGATCTAGCCCTTTCAACTTCAGAGAGGGGTCTCTCTATATGATTTAGATTTTAGGCTAGTTATTTGAGTTTGAGATGGGTTTCTTCAAACTTTTGGTTGAAATATGCAGGAAAATTCCATTGGGCATGGAATCATGAGCCTTTGGGTAATCAATAAAAAAATGACAGAGCAGCTGTAACAAGGTGGGATATGAAAAAATTTGGATCTTTTAGAGTGTATGTGGGGTGAATATGATGAATATGATTTAAATTCAATTTAATATAGAGCACACTAGTATGAATTCTATATTTAACATCAGGAAGAAAACATGGATATTTCTAACAAACGAGAGTACAGTACACTTAAGCAAATTTGGCCCTTTATATTATTGCAATAATAAAGAGGGAAAAACATATGGAAATTGAGAAAAGAAACATTTTAACATAAGAAGCACATCACCAATTTTCTGACACGAGAATCCTGGAACAAAACTCTCTATATTTCTTCAAATTGATCACTTTGAGTCCAATCCATGACTTTCATCAATGCAAGGCCCTTTTCTTCATACATAATCTAACCTTGTTTACATCTTTAGAAATTTTTTATATAGTGCTTTACATAACAGCTTTACAAAATAATAATCATTACATAATTACAGAAACAAAGATATCTTTAGTATCTCTCAAGTTCATGTATGAAAAAATAAAATTTAAAATATATTCTTTATTTCCTAGAATAAATATAGGAAAATATGCTTGAATTTAGGCAAAATAAGTATCTGGTTAATTGCTTCCCTTGAAAGTAGAACATGCCCCTAATTGAAGTTTTAGCATTTCTTCTATCATAACAGGTCCCTTTGCAGTAATTCATCAAAACTGCTCCTTTGCTCTTCTCAATTTTGCTGGAAAATCCTTAGCCTCTAAATATAGAAATTGCTTCAATATTTCCAATCCTCTAACTTTAAAACTAGAGTGGTTGTAGCTATTTTCGCAGATACTTATTGACTGTGCATTTCAAAATACTATTCCTCTCTTTTATGCATTTAAAAATCTTCTGACTCATATTCCTTCTCCTCCTTTGTATGGTCTTATCTGGGCAGATTTTTCCTTATTTCAATGCCCCAATACTTCTCCGTCCCTTATACGGTGTTCCTTTGGCATTTGTTTTTTTATACGATATAGCTACTTATCACCATATCAAAGTAATGCAATCGTAGTTTTTAGTTGTGTTCCACTTTGAACCGTGCGGGATATAACTTTTCTGATATGCCTAGCCCTGAGGACTTAGGTGGAATCTGTATGACCAAGGCCTAGAGGCTCAAGCCCAAAGCCTTTTAAGGGGCTAAACCATGTGGTTGGGTTGGAGGATGATCTTTTTTAATATTGCCACATTATAAATGGTGCACATGTGTAATTCATGGGACCACAACACATGCGCCTAGGCCTTTGAGATATTGGGACTCAGAGATCCACGATTTCATAACATTGTAATCATTTGCACTGCTCGAAGACTTGTGATGTGCGATGAGCGACGTGGCTCGATTCCATGTGGAGAGGAAATGAGGGAGGGCCCACGCGAGGTTTTATCTTATAAAAACCCTACATTAAACCTTTTTCGCCAAATATTTTCCTTTAACATGTAAAAATTTATTTATGTCGCCTACCTTGTGCCAATAGCCCTTGGTTCTTTGAGCTTTTTATAGCCATGGGCCAGCCCCCTCATTGGAGCTCCTCTATCAGTGTTTTTTAATCGGAGG
Organism: Pinus taeda; assembly: GCA_000404065.3. Classification (NCBI taxonomy): domain Eukaryota; kingdom Viridiplantae; phylum Streptophyta; class Pinopsida; order Pinales; family Pinaceae; genus Pinus; species Pinus taeda. Next base: position 32,702 of record APFE031196327.1, on the reverse strand, counting down.
TTCTTATTTGATGCAACAAGATTTCTTAACCTCTGCTCGCCAATTTGCGATCTGGCGTCACTGTATGCCATGTTTCACCCTGTGAGTGGTGAGACGTGTCACCCTTTTTTGGCCTCTTATGACCCTAAAAATGTTGAATCTGCATGCCACGTGTCCACTATATCTCCACATCATTGTAGACATCATATGACACATGGCATATCGGAACCAATCATTTCTCACCACGTGTCTCTCTAGAGGACAAATAAAATGACAAACCTACTCATGTTTTGTGATGAAAATCCTTTGTTAATTTGTATCAGCCCTCCCCAAAGGTTTACCACTAGCAGATTTAAAAATATCACATATCGTAACTTTTCAAAAGTTGTCACCCTTGTGACATGCGAACACTGATTTTCGATCACCGATATGGCTATTCGCCAATGTTCCTTTGTTTTTGTGATGTGCAATATGTCTAGGATCCTCTGACATGCCGATTTTTCGATATGATTGATCGTTGGTCGCTAATCAACGATATGCCCTCACTATTGTGCTTAAACCTCCGATCGCTGATATGCAGTACTGATAGTCACTGATCACTGATTCACTTTCTCCACTCTTCCTCTCTTGAAATTATTTGATATGCAAAATCTAGGACATATACTTAGCCCTTTTTTCCTTTATTTTTTGGATTTGAGGAAGGATTTTTAATTAGCTATAACGTTCGATCCAGAAGTCCAATTTTGGACTTCCACACACTGTTGGAAAGCTTGTTAAGAGAAATTTCTAATGGAGAGGGTCCAATGTAGACTTTGATTCCTTCTACTACTTGAAAAATGGATGCAAACCTCTCTGCTCACTTTCTATTTGGGTAGCTGAAAATACACCACCATGATAATGTTTTACATGGAACTTGTAGTTACCATAGGAATCCTTTTGAACCATGCATTGCAATGTACATTCTTGCTAGTTTGGTTGACATCAGTTCCAACCTTCACTCATGACAAAGAACCCATGACAACTCATTGATGAGCCCTTAGGGACCTTACATTTCAAATCAAGGCTAATGGATCCCTTTTGACACACATATTTACAATGACTTGAGCAATTTTGAGACCTTAGTACAAGAATAATTTAGACTATAGTACATGGTGAATTTATAGGCTAAACTTTACAAGGAATTTCCAAAAATAAATAACTGGAAAAATAGACTTATATTACCTATATTATAGGACCCTAACAAGTTGGACAATAACACACATCAACTCACACCACAAACATGAACATTAACACACTACAACTACTAACAAACCTTTTTGTTAAGTATATAAAATCATTATTATTGTCTCTGATCCAATTTTGCATGAAACCTGTCTCTTTTATTCTGAAACCATGCACATAATGATACATTCCACCACATAATGAAATAATAATAACATAGCAGAGGGAAACCTCAGTCCTCACAGACTGTAGATGTCCACTTTTCAAGACTCTGATGAGATTCTAGGTCGTGAATGCAGGGTCACTAGCAACCCATTCTTCAGACACAGAGTTATTCCAAAATTTGGCTCAACCATCACATCCTTCACCATTTTCAGACGATAACAATAAATCAGAGATGTCATCCATTTCATGAGAAAAAGAGAACAATTATTGCCTAGGCAAAATCTGGTACCTACACTGAACATTGGGTATTTGCAGCTCCCTTTCAAAACAAACACGCCTTCTTTTAGCCATATCTCAGGCTTGAATTACCTCCATTCTACTCCCCATATGCTCTCCATTCTTCCATGGAATATATCAGGAATATGATATTTGTTCCCCTTTTCAACCGTGCCTATTTTGACCTCACTCAAATGTCTAGGAAAAACGTCGTAAGGAGGAGGTTTTATGTTATTAAGATAATATGCCAAGAATAGTTGTGTTGTAAGAGAAGCTCCTCCAATGAAGCAACCTAATATTATAATGGCTTTCCTTTGAGGACTATAACAGAAAGAATTCATATATGGTAGGGCATTTGTTAGTACGAGGTCCATTGTTGCAATAGAAAAGGAACGAAGGAGTCTCAGTTTCTCATGCACTTTACAACTGCATGAGGCATGTAACAATGGTCGTTGGCATCTTTGTAATGGATATTGAACCCCTCCAGTTGCAGATCAACACTAGGTCAATGCTTTGAATTCCACTGTGGCCACTAATGATGTGCCATTATTTTCTTTTGTTGTCGTGGCCCCTTACCTTGTGATTCTTAGATCTGATCCCATATTCTCATATATGGAACAAATCATTCAGATCTACATAGCTTCTTAAGCAAAAAAAAAAAATTATGCACACTGACACACTACCTTTTAATGACTCAAATCGATACACACAAAAATAAAATTGACTCGTAATAACACTCCACTCAACACTATTTTCAACCCTAATCTATTTACATAAGATCAATAAACTCAAGTCTCTCTCACATCTTCTTGGCCCTCTCGTGAAGGAGTCAGACCAAAATAGTCTTTGATACCACGTTAAAAATATGAAAGAGAGCTTAAATTTATTTTATATGAAGGAAACAAAATTTATGAAGTATTTGCGCCCTTAAAAATATAATTCTATGGATATATTTAAAATTAACATGTATATATACATTGGTTATTAGTTATAGAGACATATGGTTGCTCTTTTATTTTCAAAATGGTGATTGTATATATATAATTAATTTATATTAAAATATTTTTTTCATCATTTTAATATTATATATATATATTATAATAATATATATATAAATAAATTTAATTAATATATTATTTTATTAATTCATTTTAAAATATATATCTATAAATAAATTCTTGTATTATTATTATTATTAATATTTATATATATATATATATATATTGTTTTGATTAATTGGTTATATTAATGTTATATTTTGAGCCATCACAAAATCTCCCTTATTGCTTAAATTTAGAAACCAAAAATATATAACTTATCCATATTAAAATATTTTATGTGTATTTTTTTTATTTTTTATTAAATTATTTAATATCTTTTTAATTATATATTGAAAACATAATTATATATTCAATATATTAATATTGAAATTTATAATTTATATATAATATATATATTATATATATATGATATATATATATAAAAGATGTGTTAATTTCAATTAAATAGTAAACGAAATTCATATTATTATCTTAGTTATTATAAAGTAGAACAATTATAGATTTTTTTATTTAATTATTAATATTATTTATATGAAGTTGATGTAAAATTAAGATAAAAATTGAAATATTTTATTTAACCCTGATATTAAAAATTCTTTTTCTTATTATTCATTCTTTATTTTTTTAATTTGCTAATCAAAATATTATAATTTTATTTTTAAGTGTAATGTTACGAGACAATTTCTCCCTTACTCATTGTTTTATTAATCAATTATGTTTATCCTATCATTTTAACAAGATTTAAGACATACCATTGTCAATTTGCTGGAGATTTGATCAATATTATGAATAATTATTATTATAATTGATTAAACATATAAGTTAATAGTGATATTACTTTTCTTTCCTTTCTCATAATCAATGATAATATATTCTTTTGAGCTAAATATAATGTGTATAAATATGTTTTTTTTTATCCCATATAAATTAGTTTATATGAAATTTAGTCCCATCATGCTTTTAGTTAAAATTTAACTAAAATTTAAAATTTTATAAAAGTAAACTACACACAATTACGATAACAACACATCAAAATTAAATGAATCCTTATTTAATCAGTATTAACACTCACCCGAACTTAAACTCAATATAACTAAGTTCAACTTAGAGCTTGAGCTTGAATGTGAAAGTCAACTCTACACCTTCATAATGACAATATATCAAGATTGGACAAACCCTTATGTGATCAACATTAACACTAAACTCAATGAATCCACTAGTATTCATATAATTTTACATTGTATCAAAGTAACCACGGGCCTATTAAAGGTTCATGACCAATTTTTTTTGGAGGTTTGAAGAGTACAAAGGAGCAGTTAATGTCTTCATTTAGTATATTTGGTTGCAACATCTTTTTTTCGAACTTGGTATCATTATCTATCGTTTGACTTGGTTGCAACATTTTTTTTTCGAGCTTGGTATCATTATTTATCGTTTGACTGTCATATTGTTTGACAATCAGTGTACAATGAAATTTTGCAAAAATCGAGTGCAATGATAATGGAAAATAGATGTGGAGATCCATATGCATTAAATTAGAGGATCAATTTATGATGGGATCATTGATCTGTAGTATTGTTTTTGAGGAAACTGTTGACATCTTCACCAAGACTTTTACTGAGAATCACTTTCTACGGGATCGTCTTGGGGTGAAGGACCAAGTAATACCTAGTAGTTATCTTTTCTTTTAGCTTTCCTTTCTATTTTGAGGGGGAGTTTTGTTCCCATTAGGTTTTCCCTCTTTAATTCATTTCATATGTGTTCCCTAAAATGGCCTTCTTGTCACGATTCATCCATTTTACATGGCCTTCACCTAAGTTATGTTTAATGGGATGTGTTGGTGTACCTGCACATTAACATAGCATAAAGCACAATTAAGTTTAGTTAGGTTTAGTGCTTACATGTAGTGCAATGTGCATGCATATTAACATAACATAAAACAAATAGCATTAATTAACTTTAACGCTTACATATATTTAAGTTTAACTTAACTACTTTATATATTAATTCTTTTATATCATTGATAATTATGGCTTCTAATTCTTTCCATATTAAAATATATATGACATATATATATGATGACTGAAGATAGAACATACCATTTGCCTAAATAATTTCATTGATTGAGAACGTGATTGGAAAACAAGGCTTTGGCCCTATTCTGTGAGATGCGGCGGTGGTCTTTTAAACTCACCGAATAATAAATGAATGATTAAAGAACCCCATAAACTCCTATCATCAAATTTCTTTCCTTTGGAGTATTTCTAGTGTCTCGCTAGCGGTTTGAGTTAGCTTTGTTGTCTGGAGCTTGCGTGCATGTCTTCCACTTTAAAAATCCAATCGACCAACTGCTAAGGGGTAGCCTTTGCATCCGGGCAAAGTGAATTTTTTTTCATCTTCCATGTGTCCCTACAACCACCGCAACAATACCTCCATGGTTAACGTGAAGGTTTTATTCACCTCCGTGAATAATCTGATTACTTCTGGCTTTCATTTCAGTTTTACAGAGTGTAAATGTACTTGTGACAGCAACGCTCATTAGATGGCCAATATTTTCTTCTTGCCAGCTTGCCAAATTTAATTGCAACCGCCATTCTCTTCCTACGTGAAAAGATATCCGAGAGATATATAATCTCCAGGCATCCCTTTTATTAAAAAAGCTTCGATAATGGATAATATTTTTCCATATTTTTCCTATTGGAGATATCCTTAAAGCATTGTCTTAAATAATATTAATAGTTTTAGTTTACTTTGGGTTGTTAGAGGATAGAATACCCTTAAAGCATTGTCTTAAAGAATATTAATAGTTTTAGTTTACTTTGGGTGGTTAGAGGATAGAATAGTGATTATGATGTAAATTTAGTTTAATTTGATTGGCTAAAAGGAACACTTGTTATATTTTATTAAGATTCTGATAAATGGTCTATTAAATTTTTGAAAAGTTTTCAAATGATAACATCGTGCTAACAATCTTATCCTGAGCGAAAAGAAAAAGCTGTAATGACAGTTCAGAATAACAACCCTCTTATTTTGGGAGGAAAAGGAAGAAGAAAAAGCTGTAATGATAGTTCGGAAGAAAATGACACTTCAGAAGAAACTTAATGTTGAAGAGGGAAACAAGATGGACCAGTTGACAGAGAATAATATTAATGATTTGCACAGGAAAACCCTAAAGTTTTAAAATGAGATTTGTAAAATCCCCCGCTTTTCGTTTTATGCTGTAAGCTGTAGATGTTGCCATTATAAGTAGCAACGAGAACGAGAAGGTGCAACACAGCTGTCTTTATCCATATATTCTGCTATGATCACTGCACTCTAATCAGGAACCCCATTTTCATTTTCTAAATTTCCAAAAATCATTTCGTCTAATCATTTGAACACATTTCATAATTTTTTTTTATATATATAACTCAACAATGGTTATCACAAAACTCCAAGAGCATTGACCTAGAGCAATGCTGAGTACCAGGTGAGTTAAGAAATATAATACCTATGGACAGGCATATTCTACAGCGTTGTGAAGAAATTATAAGCGATCGTTCAATCTTATAATAAATTCAGAATTAAGATATTCCATAGTCGCATGCAGGGAGAGACTGTAAGTCATCCATCCGCAAAGTTTACATCACATTAAAAACTACGGCCTTAGATCCATCGTATCCTTTTACGCATTCAGAATTAGAATTCCGATGCCTAAACGCATTTAGTGTATAATATGATATGCAATTACCTCCCATCTACATCACAAATCGTAATTTTATCAATAATGTTATGTGAGTTGGACTATTATCCTAACTTTATTTTTATAATTGTATTTTAATAATTATATTATGGCTGGCTGGATTGTTACACATTTTTTGGCAATCGATCATTTACATTAATACCCATTTTGGTATCTAAAAATTTTAGGATTTCTCATACAGTAGAGTAATGATAATAGTTTGGAAATTTACTAAAGTAATAATAATAATTTGAAAGTTTACTAAAATGATAATAGTTTAGAAGCTTACTAAAACTTATAGGTTTGTAATAATAATAGTTTGAAAATTTATTAAAATAATAATAGTTTAGAAATTTACTAAAATTTATAATAGTATAGAAGCTTACTAAAATTTATAGGTTTGTAATAATAATAGTTTGAAAGTTTACTAAAATAATAATAGTTTAGAAATTTACTAAAATTTATGGATTTTGATGTAATAAAAAACCTAATGATATCACAGCCTTGGCCTAAGCAGATTGGATTTTGATGGCCTCCCGCTGATTATAAAATATCTCTGGTGGATAAGACCCGCGTCCTGGATGAACTTTATGGTTGACTTAAATGCTTTGTACGCCTCCTTGGTATTCGTTTTAGGGTTTCAACTGGCCCTACCGGTTGTCGACCTCCACATGCTGGTTCTCTTTGCATACACTTACCTTTTATCAACTCTAATCGTTTCACTTGTCATTTTCACTCCTCCTGCGCCGAAAATGCTTGCTCTGCAACTGTGTGGGGAACTCCTGTTTGTATGGATGTCTCTGGTTCTTTACTGTTATGGAGGTAAGGTTCGGTGGCCTGCGAGAGCACCCTCTGCTCGGCACGATAACAATTTTGTTTTACTGCGTTTTTAACTTATTTTTCCGTATGCAAATGCGATTTTCATTCGTTTGGTTAATGGATTTATTTCGTGACAGGTCCTCCTCCATGTTTCCATGCTTCACCTCGTGACTCAGGTAAACAATGGTTCCCTGTTGGATTGTTTTAGACCTTCTCCCTCCGGCTCTAACGCGCCTGTTACTGGTCTTTCAGGTTTTAGTCATTCTGGTGGTCTTCTATTTGGTTCCCTTAGCTCAAGTAAGGTTCTTGCTCCAACCCTGTTCTGATTTTTTTGATTTCAAATGGTTATTCATGTTTGCACAGGTTCTAACCTGCTCTTGTTTTGTTGCAGGTGGTTCCAGGTAGCTGGGTCTGTGGCTCGATGTGCTCCTCACGTCTTGGCAAGCTTTCGAGCTCCTTCTTCACGGGTAGTGTTTCCCCATGTAGTCGACTGTAACTTATCTGTAGTTTTTAAGTCTGGTGTTGTTGGTGGTCCGTCTTCTGAACAGCAAAAGGAATGTCTCCGTTATCTGTGTAACCCTCTTCGTTCATTTGTTGGTCTCGGCCCTGGACTCTGTAATTTTGTCACTTAGCTTTTGTTTAAACCCTTGATGGGTATGCAGTGGCTTCAAGCCTCGCACTGTATGGCATTGTCTGGTTATTTTTGTGAAAGGGTTGCTCTTGGATTCGAACCCCTGTCCTGTAGTTGCTATCATGTGTTGATAGAAACCCTCGGTTATACGAAACCCCTGTTCGCTGCTTTATCGGTGACCCTTACTGTATTTATGTGGTTTATGGTTGTAACAAAGATTCGCCGAAACTCTGTTTCAGGACTTCTGTTCTTTTAATGAAACTTTTATTTGAAAGAAATGTGTATCTCTTGGACTGTATTTAATTATTTACAGTAGGTTAAAGAAATAATTCAAATGCGTATTTGCTACAGCCAATGTTTGCTCTGTTCTTAAATAAGATATGAGGGTTTGTTTCTCGGTTTACCTGAAATTTATTTGTGTGCCGAACTCTCGTTCGCTTCTGCCTGGAAATGATAATTGTATGACTGTGCTGTGTGCTTTTGGTTATTCGCTCCGTCTGGGTTTCACCTGCATTCGCAGTTCCTCGTTCTTCTATGCCTGTAGGTGGTAATTATGTGGCTATACTCTCAGCTATTCTTGTTGATCCGTTGTTCTGTTACTCCGATACCAACTTGTCACACATAAATTAGATTATGATGTATGAAAAATTTAAATACACAGTGGTGATATCATTGAGAGATAGGATAATGCAAAATGTTTTATTTAGAAGTGACTGTATATCTTCTTTTCTTTTCTCTGTCTGAGGAATCGTTTACAATGTTTATCGTTTCTCTTTTAAAACCCCTGAAACACTATAGTTCTATTCAGGTAGAACTACCCCAACAGATTGGGTAACTGTCTATCAGTTTCTAACTGCCCCTAACTAATATAATTTGTAAAGAAACTAGTTAACTAATAAAAGGAACTAATTAACTGACATCCTATTTTGCTGTTCATAATTTCTATTTGAAAAAGAAACAATTCATGACTCCAATCGACCTGGTCCTAATGTCTTATGACAAAATAAAATAAATAAATTAACGTAAAATAACTGACAAGCCTACACCTGTCCAGCTATGTATGTATGATTGTCTCTTCGTGAGACTGTTAATCAACTTCTGTCTCCTCGGAGCTGGATGCTCCTGCATCAGGCTCCCGGGGTGGCAAAAAGTCATGGCTCCATTCCATGAGGTCATCGACAGAATAGCCTGCTTTCTGTATTTGCGTTGCGTTAAGCCACGAACTGTCCTCTATTGGACAGTTCTTCCATTTTACTAAATACCGCAAATACTCCTTCCTGCGTGTGCGCTTAGCTACCTGTGTGTCCAGAATCCCTTCGATTTCAACGGGTGGTGCCATCGGCATCTGTCTCGTCCACGAATCTCCTTCACATTTGGTGTCCCGCGGTGGCTCTACTGCTGCATTATCTGCTGAATCTGTGACATAAGGAAACAGATCTGCCACGTTAAAAATAGGGGAAATACCAATCCCTGGTGGCAACTGTAACTCGTAGGCGTTCGCAAAAAAATTGCGAATTATCTTGCAGGGCCCGATTTTCTTGAATTTCAGCTTGCTGTATTCTCGTTTTGGAAACCGTTCCTTACGCAAGTACTTCGTCCCCTACATTGAACTGAACTTCCCGACGTTTTGTATCAGCTCCCTACTTATACCTCTGACTGCTGTCCTGTAATTTCAGTTTAACTTGTTCATTCAAATTGCTCATAGCTTGGGCGAAATCTTCCCCATCAGCGCTCCGTTTCTCAAGTTTCCCCAAATCTCGTAACTCATGCACTCCTCGCGGATGCATGCCGTACAGGATCTGGAACGGACTGTATCCTGTGTTGCGATTAGGGGAATCGTTGTATGCGAATTCCGCCTGCGCAAGTACACGGTCCCAAGTCCGGGAATTTTCACCTGTTAGACTTCTAAGCAAATTTCCCAGACTTCGGTTTACTACCTCCGTCTGTCCATCCATCTGCGGATGATAAGCGGAGCTGAACTGCAACTGGGTATTCAACTTTTTCCACAGAGTCCTCCAAAAATGACCAGTGA
>APFE031196321.1:0-21622 GCA_000404065.3 Pinus taeda | reverse complement strand
ACAGACGTTGAAAAATATGCCAACCAGTCGGAGTGGTTGGAAAACACCTTGATAGATATGGAGAAACAAATGGATACTAGTTCCTTTCTACATAATCCAGCCCTGTAGGACAAAAATGTAAAAAGGACTAGGGAAGAAGGTTCTTGCGCAAACATAGATACAACACATGAAAGATTTGAAATCATGTATAGGAAAAAGCCCAAGCTAAATGTTGTCAATGAGCAAGAAGAGACAATTGAAACAGTTAAGACACTTCAAATCATGGATAGAGATGTAGGGGTTAGAGAGAGCACAACTCCAGTAGTTACAGAGGAAACTCATCAACCTTCCACCTCAAATACTCAGAGTTTTCAGAAACATATTAGCATTGAGGTCTCATCATCAAGAAAACTAGCGGATAAGGAAAAAGACATAAAGGAGAAGTATAAAGAGATCAAATTAATAAATGAGGCATTGAAAGCTGAAACATATGCCTAGTATTTCAAACAAACTCCTAGCAATCAAAATAGGTTCATGTCAGCTTTCAACATCAAAACTGGTAAAATGCAAATGACCTTTTTGCAGCCTACTGTCCAGCAACCTAAGTCATTAGCAAATTACAAGAAGACAAAATTTGAAGTTTTGGCAAGGGATGTTGACCCTATTGATCAAATTGAATTTCATAAGTAGGCAGGAGAAATGATATACTCAACGATGACCAACAAAGCCATGAGTGTTTAGAAACTTCAAAATTCTCTAGATAACATCATAACACAGTTACAGCTAGAGAAAGAATTCTCATAGACAAAGGATAACATAATCAAGTCACTAGAATACTTGGTTATTGAGATTAGATATAATCCAAATAACATCAAGGCTGTAGAAAAGCTCATAAAGAAGAAAAATGAAGATATTGCTGCATTGAATAAGCAACTGAAGTTGCCTCCTTCTGAACATCCATAGACTAAGGAATTTCTAGAGAGCCAAACCCAGAAAGATGAGATGATGGACCTCATTCTTCAACTAAATTCCCAATTGAAAGAAATGGAGAATGAAATGGACAAGTTAGTACAGGAAAAATAGGCCAACATTGAGACAACTACCACTACTGCTATTCCTACAGTCACTATAGCAGTTCCTTCTACTTTGGAAACTTCATCGGCCCCAGCATCTCCACTATCTAGAACACTTCCAACTGCATTAGCAACTACATTAGCAATAGGGTCAACAATAGTAGCTCATCCTAGTGATGAAGCAACTAAACTAGTCAAAGCCATGGAGGATATGTCCATTCAAACCAGTGAAATTTAATAGACTTAAGAAACAAATAAAAAGTCTAGAGGATGAGAAGAAACTGGCTCAAATTATGCATAAGAATGAAGCTCAAAAGTGAAACAGGTTGAATGAAAAGATATAGAAGTTGGAGAAAGAATTGACACTGAAAGAGCCACTAATCGAAGAAAAAAATACTTTTATGGGCGAATATCATTGACTTAGCCAATGATATTTGGCCATCTATATAGGTGATATTTGAACAAAATGACTTGGTCAAAGAGGCTGGTGAGGCAATTCAAAGGGTTAGAGCCGAAATTGGAAATATGCCAGAAGAAGCCTCGAGAATAATGCAGTTCCTTAACTCAAAGAACAAGTATGAACTGTAGGAGCTTGGAATAGTTGACAGAACCAGGATCGTAATAGAGGTAAAGAAGGCAATTACCAAGAGGAACCTGATGACACAACTTGAGGATAAATGCCAAACAATGGAGCTAGCAATAGGCAGGTTTATGGTGAAATTTGATGCTTTGAGGCAAAAAGGTCTTCCTAACGCATTGGTTATTAATGGCAGGTTAATGCCACATGAAGACTATGATAAGAGAATCAGAGAAGTAGCGAAGGAACAAGCCAACAGTTCCTCCATGAAAGGGATGCTTACTGGAAAAGTCCTTTACTAGACTTTTGAGAACGTCTTTTACCTCCAACATGAGGTAAAACATATTTTTGTAAACAAGCCCACCTTTGCAAAATACAAAGAAACTGATGAAGTCTACAGAAGAATGGTAAATATTAAATTACCAGATATAGAGACTTGGGAAAAGTTGAATGATTTACTATGAAAATGCAAGGTAAACATTGAATACAAAGTTGTGAAATAAAAATAGCAGATCAGCTAAGTCAAAGAGTATCAGATGATAAACAAAGTTTAAATATGAAAAATATCAGTCAAAGGGTAGAAAAGGACAGACAGCATAGAGCGACATCAAAAGAGAGAAAGCAACAAAAGATCAAAACAGCAAATAACAAATCAGTAAAAGAAGAGACAACTAGCCTTTTAGTCTCCTAGGTGTGTCTATCTTCTTGCATGAAGATATTTTATTTTCCTTGAATAATTCCTAAAACAATTTAAGATATTTTGTAACAGTTTTTTGTATGAATACTTCATAATTCGAAGTATAGAGGGTGGATCGCTGAACATTTCTATAGTCATTTTGATCTGAAAACCTAAGGGTTTATTATAACATTTTCAAGTCAGTAGACTGGATTGAGTAATAAAGGCATTAGATTATAAGATTCATGTGTTGGGCCACTTCAGTAAAGTATCTTTCATTGTTATATTGTTATTTTCTCAAGTATTTCACAAACATACATGTTTTTCCAATTTGAATGAAATAACTAGAATGTTACTACAAAATTTGTTTAAGTACGCTCTATCTTGAACATCTATTCATTTTTATGTTTTCTTCTAATATCCAGAGTAGGGAATTCTTCATTGCTCCCTAGTTTTGATTGACCTCTTTCATTTCCATCATTATCCGGTTTGAGGAATCCTTAACTGCTCCTTGACCTCGATTGAAAAACCACTTCACCATCCACCCTAAAAGATCTAAATTTACTCATCTACCTTGCCCCGTGAACACTATCTTTAAAACTTGATTCAATCTTGTTTTCTTGACATTTGGACTCCATGGCCCAATGGTAAAAAGGCACTTATCTATCCATCTGAATCAGTGATTCCATTGCCAAATCAAATAAAAAACCAACCAAGCTTAAATAACTAGCCTAAAATCAATTAATCCAACAAAATTAAAGCATTAAGAGAGAGCCCTCTCCAAGCATTAGGAAGGCTAGATCCTGATCTCAAAAGTAGGTTTGTGGTTAACTCTATTATTTCTTTCATGACAACCCTATGAAAATGTTAGAGTGATAACATAGTGGTGACCATACTGGGGAACAGTCCTCAGTTTAATAAACCTTAAAATGAAATCCTAAATCTCATATTTGCACCTCAAGGCCATTTTAGGGTTGTCAAAGGTTTCATTAAAAAAATATATATTAAAAAAAATAAAATTCTGGCTTCCAAAAGAACATATTATACCAGGGCACATCCAGATCCAAACCATGCTATAATTGTTGATAATCCAGACAAAATCTTAAGAAAAAACAATATAGTAGAAAGTCAAGAAAGCATTAGTCAGCTAACCAAAGAAAATTTACTTCCTAAAGAGTTATCAAACTTAGAGGATCTTCACTTTGATTTATCATTTGAGCATTCATTGTTTCGTACCAAATCTGAAACTTTAGTGCATGATACTGTAATAGACCCTGCTTTTATTCAATTTATTGAATCAAAGAAGAATATTATACATCTTGATTTAGATCAACATGTTCTAGACACATTTGACAAACTTGATACTTTAACCTCAAATTTGATAAGACACATAGATGAAGCTTATTTTCAACAGTCAATTGAATTAGTTGCCCTAATTGCTACTACTCCTAAGCCTTATACCATTCCCTCAGAGTTTGTAAATTCATCTTTATTTAGTATCACCTCATCTATTATTTCCACTACACTTCATTCCACAAAATCATTCATCCCCAAGCTTTCTCTTCAACCCAGATTTTTATTTCCATCTCCAAATATTTCAAGCTCATCAATAAGCCCTTCAAGCTCAGTTGTAAGCCCTTCAAGTTCATCTTCAAGCAAAACCACTTTACCTCCTAGCCAAGCTAGAATATTAGCCATGGCTTCCAGATATGGTCCTTTGACCTTACCAGCTCAAGTACATGCCATGCCCCAAGAATATCAGAGTAAAATCTTTTAGTTTGATGGTATTGGTCAATATACTGCACAACAACTTGTAAATAAAATGAATGATTACTTTGAATTACATGAAATTAATGAAGATGATGTATAAATGAGATTATTTGCACAAACATTAGTAGGAGATGTCAAGAAATGGTTTAAAGGTTTACCTGTTGGTCATATTGTTGATTTACCTACTTTCCATATATTGTTCATCAATAGATGAGAAATAAAGAAAAATACTTTACAAATATTATCTGAATATGAAAACATTAGAAGAGTTCCTAATGAATATGTTCAAGACTATTGTACTAGGTTTAACAGTATTTATAATGCAATCCCTGGAAATATCGAACCTCCACTAGACTTGGCACTAATCAAATTTCTTGATGGTTTTGACACTGATATGTCTTACCAATTGAGAGAAAGAAATCCTCCAACTCTAGAACAAATGTAGAGTGATGCAGTTAGTGTAGAAGCTAACTTGTTGGCTAAAAGAGCTAAAATGAGAAATGAGAGGAGGGTTACCATTAAGGAAGAACCATCCACTTCATATGTTAAGATAGATACTTTGGCTAAAATTTTAGAAACGTTAGTGGATAGATTAGAAATTATGGAAAGAAAACCACAATGGTATAATCAACAACAAGGCCCTCAATAAGAAATCCAAACTTTAGGAAGAATCCCAACACTGGTAAACCTAGAGAAGGGCCACCTGATCAACAGATTAGGCCACCTTTCCAAGAAAACTATGCTAAAAGTTCTCACTAAAATGAAGAAGATCAAGACACTCAGATTAACCTAATGGGAATAAATGATGGTAATAGTATTTTTATTACCCAAGAAGAATAGGAATTATGCATGTTACAAGAATTATAGTTACAATCTGGAAAGTCCTTTGATTATAAACAAGGTTATGAATTTTCCATTAATGAAGTTCATAAGAAATATAACTTATAAGAAGAGTTTCGGTGAAAATCACAGGTAGAAAACCTTTGTCGACGTGTTTCGAACCAACCAGTGTGGTTCATCATCAAGACAAGTTGAGGAGTCAGATCACGGCTGCAAAATAAATAGGGAGAGCAAATCTTCAAACGGCTAGGTTTACCATCAACAGCTATATAACGGCTAGATTATATAATGTTAAAAAGTCAACAGTAATTACTTCTAATAATAGAATAATATCTTAATTATTATATATTAGAATGTTATATTTATTAAAATATTTTCATTAGGATATTAAATTAAATTATTTAATTTCTTTTCTAATTTTTAATTTATTTTATCATATAGATGCGTGAAGGGGTTTTTTATTTTTATTCTAATTAGAATGTTATAATATTAATTTTATTAAGTATTGAATTACTTAATTCTAACTCCAATTAATCAAATGTGAAAAGAAAAAAATAAATACATATTAAATTATAAAATTAAAAATTAAAAAATAAAAAATTAAAAATTAAAAAAATAAAATATAAATTCAAGTTTCTATTTGCATATTATGTTAAAATAATAATTTCATTTAAAAAAAAAGGAAAAGTTTTGTTTAAAATATTTTTATGTTAATAATATTAATTTCATTTAATATTGAATCCTTAATCTAATTTAATATTAATCCATGAAAAAAGAGGTTTTCATAAAACAAAAGTATTCTATCTTATTGATAAATGTAATCATTTAAACTACTAGGGAATAAATTATTATTGAGTATTGGTTAAAATTAATTTCTAATTTTTAATTTATTTAAATTATTTTGTTCATAGGGTCAAGGAAAAAGCTTAATAACATATAATATCAAGAAAACTATGAAAAGGAAAAAGTAATAAAAATAGAACGAGCGATAGATTTTAAATACTAGAAGGACCAGAACAAGACAATAAGAGAAAACTAAATGAAGGAGAAACCTAAGGAGGATGGAAAGGGCAACACAAGGAAAAAACGAAAACCTCGAAAAATAAAAAAGGGGGGGGGAAGGGGGAAAAAACAAGGACTAAGAAGAAAGGGCAGGGATCCAGAAACTACTGATCTTCCAACCGTCATCTCTATTGAGATTGTTAAGCCTTTTTTCGATTTCAATCACCTCCTTGAATTTACGGTGATGGAATTGCACCACCTTGGTAATAACCTTGGCTTCCTCAATACAGACCTGATGCTTGGCCTTTTCTACATGCTTCGCTAACGCTGAAGACTTGGTTCTCCCATGTATTAGGTTAGCTGCATGTTCGCTGATCCTTTGATGGATAGAGCGCCCTGTTTCCCCGATATAGGGGGTCCCACAAGAACAAGGGATTAAGTAGACGCCCTTCATGTCCTTCGGGTCAATGGGATCTTTCACCGAACAAAGGGATTTACGAATGGTATTGAGGGGCCTAAAGGTAGAGGGAATATTATACTTCTTAAGGATCCGAGCAATCTTGTCCATGGTTCCCTGAACATAGGGAAGATGGACACCTAGCAGGCGCTCTTTAGGTATTTTTTTAATAAAATAATTTTAGATGCTTTAAGAAAAGCCTTCTGACCTAAGAACCTACTATAGCCATTCTCCACGAAGACATTAAGGAGATGGGATTTCTCCTTATCGAAGCTCTTATTATCAGAAATCCTAAGGGCACGAGTAGCGAGGGTGTTAAGAACACCCAATTTTTGAGCAGGGAAATGATGAGAATTGGCATGAAGATACTGCTCAATATGCGTTATTTTCCGGAATACTGAGTGGGAGAGGGAACCGTCTTGGTTTTTAGAAATAAGAATATCCAAGAAGGGGAGGAAACCATCGACTTCTTTTTCCATGGTGAACTTAATGGCAGAAGATTGACAGTTGAGGTGATTGAAGAAGAGATCCAACTCCTCCTGTCCATGGGACCAGATGACATTTGTGTCATCAACATATGTTTTCCATAGCTTGGGAAGGAGATGGGCTGAGGCCAAAGCTTTGGCTTCAAAATCCTCCATAAAAATATTCGCAACTATAGGGGAAAGGGGTGAGCCCATGGCAACGCCACAGGTCTGCTCAAAGAATTCACCCTCGAAACAGAAAAAAGTGGAAGTGAGCTCAAATCTGAACCAGCCGAGAGTAGTTGAGGATTTGAGGGCCAAGAATTCCTCATTGCTGAGATTCTTCTGAGGAGGCTTATCCTTTCTAAGGACGACAACGCAATCCTGCCTAATGGTGTCCTTGATATTATCCGGAAGATCTCTAAACCCATATGCCACGTCGCAAATAATGTCATCAACCACAATTTTTCTAGGGGCTAGGGCAAAGTTTAAGCCTTTGCCTAAAAGCGTAAAAACAACAGGGGAAAAGGAGAAACTAGAAAGGTTAACAACTTTATTATTCCGGGAGGGAGGGGGAAGAATATCCTTGTCCAAGTTCATGAGCTCCTTGTTTATGCTAAAAAAGTTATTATTTTCTAAATTCAAATCAATGGTATTGCTAACATTAATGCTATTCTTAATAGATTCTTTATCATTATTATTAATAATATTATCATTATTGTTATTATTATCATATAATTTATTTATATTTATTACATATTATTAAATATAACATTCTAATATATAATAATTAAGATATTATTCTATTATTAGAAGTAATTACTTTTGACTTTTTAACATTATATAATCTATTCGTTATATAGTCGTTGATGGTAAACCTAGCCATTTGAAGATCTGCTCTCCCTATTTATTTTGCAGCCATTATCTGACTCCTGAACTTGTCCTGACGATGAACCACATTGGTTGGTTCGAAATGCTTTGACAAAGGTTTTCTTCATGTTATTTTTGCTGAAACTCTTCTTATAATTGATATGGATCATAGAAGCCTCAATTCAATAAGAAATATAACCTTAGGAGTAGGAAAAGCACACTAGCCCCTACTAATAAAATTGTCCAAAATCAAACCAAGAAAAAAATGGGAGCTCCTACAACCAAAGTGCTGCAAATTCTCTCAAGAGAAACCCAAAAAACTTTCACTCCAAATATTGCAGCCACTCCAAAAATTGTAGACATTACAGATACTCCAGTTAAAACTTCAGCTGACATTCAAAAATCAGCTGTTGTTAAAACTTCAAAAAATGTCCAAAACTCAACTAATACTCAAGCTTCAAATGCTATTCAAATTTCAATTGCTTCCCAAACTAGTCCAAATCAAAGAATTGAAAATAGGAAAACAGTGGATGCCCAAACAGAAACTGAATTACCAACTGAAAATAAGAGAGAAAAGACTACACAAACTCCAATTACCAAGTAGGAAATTATTCAGTTAAGCAAATTGCCAAATTGAAAATATCAGTTCCTTTAACATAATTGATCAAAAATGATTCCTACAAAGCTGAGATCACTGAAACACTGAATATAGATGAAGGAGAAGACTCTGTTAATCTAAATGATGACCAACCAGAATTAATATTTGGCCCTGAAGTAAATGGCAAACATGAACAAAGTGGTGTTCCTCCATTCTACATTAGCTTGACTATTCATGATCACATCTTACACAATGCTATGTTATATTCAGGAGCATCTCATAATTTAGTGCCTAAATAAATCATGGAAACATTGGATTTAGATATAACCAGACCATACAAAGATCTTTTCTCTTTTGATTCAAGCAAATTTAATTGCCTGGGTCTAATAAAAGACTTTTGTGTGACTCTAGTTCAATACCTAGGTAAGAGCATTGTCATGGATATTGTAGTTGCCGATATCCCTCCAAAGTATGGAATGATATTATTCACTCATGGGGAGAAAAATTGCAAGGATCTCTACAATTAGACATGCCTTATGCCACAACTTCAGTGTTTGGTCAGCCCAGAAAGCTTTATAGAGAAACGTTAATGAAATACATGGTCAATAGTATAGATAAACCACAGAACTATCCTATTTATTTTGTACATTCTGATATGGATTCTTTCATTTATGTAATTCAGACATTGAAAAGGACAATAACGCAGTTATCAAACAAGAACATAAAGAACCTGACAGTGAAAATATATTTCATCAATCTAGGTGGCACCTAGACTTTGATGGTTCAGTGAATGGATTAGGAGTAGGTGCAGGAGTTTGGATTCATAATATGGAAAATAATCATCCTGAAGGTCATGCCTTTAGATTAAACTTTAAATGCACAAACAATATGGAAGAGTATGAAGCTTTAATCTTAGGATTGAAGATTGTGAGAAACCTTGGAGCTAAGAGAGTTTCTATCATGGGAGACTCTGAATTGATCATAAAACAAATTAGAGGAGAGTATTCTGTGAATAATCCTAGACTTATCCAATACAGAGAAACTATTCTAGATCTGATTAAAGAACTTCTTGAAATTGACTTTGTTGTTATTCTTAGGAAACAGAACATGCAAGCTCATAGTTTGGCTACTTTTGCTAGCACTAGTAGATTACCCTTTTAGCCCAATCACCAATACACTGCAAAGGTAAGACACATGCCTGCTATACCTGATAATCTGAAGTATTGGCATATGTTTTTCACAAGATTCTCAAGATTATGAATGTTGAGGGAGAATTCCAAAACTATAACATAGATACTGATTGTATAGTAGATGACATCATAGATAGTGAGATAGATATAAATGTTGTAGATAAACCCACTAAATTCACTAAAGTAGAAATAGATAACTTAGAAAAAGTAGAAATAGAAGAATTAGTTAATGATGATTATGAGATTTTAAACCTTAAATTATTATTTTTTTTACCTAAGGGATTCGTCCCATTAGAAGATTTGTTTGACTCAAATGATGCAGCTAGGAAACCAAAAATGGAGCCTTTAATATCAGACATAGAAGAATACAACCTAGGAACAGAAGAAAAATCTAAGCTTGTTAAATTATCCAAAGCATTACCTCCAGCTGAAGAGCTCAAATACATAAGTTTGTTTAATGAGTTTCAAGATGTCTTTCCCTAGAGTTATGAAGACCTCTAGTCTTATGACACCAACATTATTCAACATAAAATACCCATCAAAGAAGATCAGAAACTCTTCAAACAAAGCTTAGGAGAATTAATCCAGTTCTTATGCCATTGATTGAAAAAGAAGTAAAAAGAATGTATGAGGCACAAATCATATCACCTACTAGATATTCAGATTGGGTCTCTAAATTAGTCACCACTAGAAAGAAAGTAGGAGAAATCAGACTCTATGTTGATTTCATAAACTTGAACAAAGTATCACTAAAGGATAACTATCCCCTCCCTAAAATGGACCACATTGTCCAGAGGGTAGTAGGATCATCCAAAATTTCATTACTTGATGGATTCTTTGGATACAACTAAATCTTAGTTCAACCAGAGGATCAAGAAAAGACTGCGTTTACCACTCCCTATGGTACTTTCATATATTTGAAGATGCCCTTTGGATTGATGAATGATGGAGCAACATTCCAAAGAGAAATGGACATAGCTTTTGCAAAAGAAATCCAAGAATTTTTAGTGGTTCACCAAGATGATATTGCTATGTTTTCCGAATTAGATAATGAACATCTAGATCATTTGAAAAGAGTTTTTATTACATGTAGAAAATTTGGCATTTCACTAAATCCCAAAAAGACATTCTTTGGGCTAGAAGAAGGTACAATCTTGGGACACATAATTTCAAAAGAGGGCATTAGTATTGATCCAGCTAGAATAGAGGAAATCTTAAACATCACTCACCCTAGGAACATTAAAGAATTACAATCATTCTTAGGTAAAATAAATTTTCAAGATTCATTTCTAACTTAGCAAAAGTAGTTAGAGAATTGAATAACATGTTAAAGAAAGATTCAACACTTAAGTGGACAGTAGAGGCTAAGCAATATTTTGAGGCAATCAAAGAAGCCCTTACTAAAACACCTGTCCTCATAAGTCTTGATTTCAAAAAATATTTTATAATTTTCTCTTTTGCTTCAGAGCATGCTATTACAGTAGTCTTGCTGCAAAAGAATGATCAAGGTTATGAGCAACCTATTGCATTCTTCAACAAATATTTGAGAGATGCTACACTAAAGTATAATATAATGTAAAAATAAGCACTTGCTTTAGTGAAGGCTATTAAAGATTTTAGAGTGTACATTTTATACTCACACATCATTGCATATGTTCCAAATTTAGTAGTAAAGGACATTCTAACATAGGATGAGCCTGAAGGAAAGAGGGGAAAATGGATTGCCACTATTTTGGAATATGATGTTGAAATAAAGCCCACAAAACTAATCAAAGGCCAAGTTTTAATTAAACTCATGGCTGAATCAAACTATCAGGCCTTAGATATAAATTTCATTGATGCTCTAGATGATTAGGAAGATATGGCAAGTCCACAGATCATTGAAGCTTTTTTAGATTCACCTTGGTATACATATATCATATTTGTTTTACTAAATTTACAAGCTCCTCCTAGTTTATCTATAACTAAAGGTATATTCTTGAAAATGAAATCAATGAAATATTGTATCATAGACAATGCTTTATTTTGGAAATATAATGGCGACATTTTGTTGAAATGTTTATTAAAAGATGAATCTAACAAAAATATGCAAGAATTTCAATCAGGAGATTGTGGAGGACACCTATACTGGAAAACAACTGCTGATAAGATTTTAAGGGAAGGTTTTTACTGGCCCACCCTTTTTGCAGATGTTAGAAAACATGTGACCTCCTGTCATAAGTGCCAAATAATTGAAGGCAAGAAGAAACTCTTATCATTACCCCTAAAACCCATCTCCACGGAAATCCCATTTCAGCAGTGGAGTCTTGACTTCATTGGTGAAATTCACCCATCCTCCTCATCCCAACACAAATGGATTTTGACAACCACTGATTACTTCACTAAATGGATAGAAGCCATCCCTTCTAGACAATCCATAGATTCTGTCATCATCTCATTCCTTGAAAACAATATCTTCTCAAGATTTGGATGCCCACAAAAGCTCATTACTGATAATGCAGCTACTTTCAAATCCAAGAAAATGGTAGACTTTTGTAACATATATCACATTACCTTTGGCCATTCCACTGCCTATTACCCTCAAGGCAATGGGATTGTAGAATCCTCAAACATAAGCCTTGTTAATATCATCAAGAAACTATTAGAAGACAATAAGAAAACCTGTAACAAAAATTTGGTTAATGAATTATGGGAAAATAGACTCACTATAAAAAAGTCCTTCGGTACATCTCCTTATCAACTTGTATATGGAATGGATGTTGTTTTTCCATCCTCTTTATGAGTACGAGTGATGAAAATGATTCAAGAGCTGCAAGTATAATCAAATATATCCAAAGGAGGATAAATTAGACAATACATTTGTAGCAAACCAAGGAAGAAGTCTATGCCAAATCCCAAGTGATCCAAGATAAAATAAAAAATATTTTTGGCAAGAAAACCAAAGCTGATGATTTTTACATAGGTGAAAAAGTACTCAAATGAGATTCTAGAAGAGAAGAAAAGGGTAAACATGGTAAATTTGATTTCCTATGGTAGGGCCCCTATATCATTTATGGTTACATAGGTAGCAATGAATTTTTATTGAAGCACTTAGATGGAACAAATCTACCAAGTGGACTAGTCAATGGTAGAATTTTGAAGCATTACTTATGCCTAGATTAACATTAGTTCAGTTTTTTACTTTTCTCATTGTACATAACATTGAAAAGTTTAGATTGGATTGGATGAGTACCTTTTGAGGTTGAAGCCAAAAGAGAAGGTCCTAAGCTTTGAAAGGTGTACCATCATATGTATGAATAAAGCAGATCGCAGAGAAGAAGTTACAAGGCAACCACAGTCAAAGTTTCAAAGGCTATTGATCTTAAAGTTCTTGACATTTCACCTAGAAATTCCATCCCCATGTGGAGCCACTGTTAGGGTCCTATAATAATAGGATTCATAATTTTGAATTAACTATGATCAGTCTTGTGATATTGTACATACGTTTTCTTTCTGCAAAATGTTTTCCTATATTAAAAATAAAAATGTAAACAAGGTAACTCCTAAAAGCAAAATCAAAAGAATAAAAGAAAAGGATCAAAAAAGAAAATAAAATATGAAGCCCACCAAAAAGAGATAAAAAAATTAGATTCTGAAAGTGATGCAAATTCAAATGCCACTACTTTTTACTTTACTTGCAAAAAATTAGATTGTGTGTAGTTTGTCAAAAAATGCCACAATCCATGATGGTCAAATAGTTTAATCTTGATTCATTCATGCTTTAATTTTCATGTTGATAGATAGAGAATAAATATCTAGCCAAACTGTTTAATCTTGGCAGATCAATAGTTAGATAGAGAATAATAATGAGCTCATCAATTTAATATGGGCCATCGGAAGTTATAAGGTTAGAATTAGATAGTTTTCTTATCAAAGAAAAAGAAATAAAGGGTCAACAAGCTCAAATGCACGAAATAAATGAAGAGAAAATGCTAGGATAAATAAAGGATAGGTAGAAGTGGTTTTGGAATGCACAAGGTTGCAAGCTCAAAATCACCTTCATCATGCTTAACCCTATGTTTCATGTGTAGGAATAATTATCAAAGAAAGAGGACATTCAAGCTCATTCACTAATTTCCTCTCATTTCACTAAACTTATTACATGTTTAACTTATTAATTTCCCTTTGTTACCCCTTCATTACTTTTCATTCCCTAATGTTTTTCCCCTTCTTGGTTCCAAAGGACCCTTCCCTCTTCATTTCCCCTTGTAATAACCATTTCCATTCATTTTAACCCTTTTCCTAGACATTACCCTTTAAAAATCATTCCCCCCTTATTAATTTCCCTTTTCCATTTAAAACTCACTAAACCCCCTTATCCTAAGTTTAAAAAGTTAAATGTATCGAGCTCCATTGAAAAAGTCTTCCCTGATACCCTTTTAAAACTTAACCATTATGTTATTTTATAACCTATTGTCCCACTTTATGTATTTAACCCCCCACGTTATAATTTCCTGACCCTCACTAAACCTTTGAAAATATTTAACCCGCCACATTATTTATCCCCGAGCCCCACCAACCATACCCCGACTCAGTGCCTACAACTCTGCCATGCGATAGCCCTCTGATCACCCACCTCCAGATCCAACAGCCTATACCCATATCACGCGCTCCCATCGTCCGATCTTTAGCATACCAAAAGCATGCAAGATTCATGGTTTCTCCCGAGCACGCTTTTGCTACATGGCAGCCCCACGTTATATCACGTGCTCTCAAAAAATACCACCCTCCACTCAAAAGCGGTGCAACATGCCATAAAACCACCTCCCCACATGGGATCAAACCACCTACTATTCACACATTGATTCCGCGCCCAAAAATTAACCACTATTGGTTAAGAACCAAAAGGCTGCCCATTTTACCCTTTTTGTTGTTATTTTGTTGCAAAGAGCCTCTGTCAACCAATTCTAACACCCAGAAAGCCTCCACTGCTTCTCAGGACCCTGACTGCACACCAAATCCTCATTTTCCAGGTATTCTTGAAAAAACCAGAAAGACCCTCTACTTAATCTCTACATAGTAATTATAAAAGGTTAATTAATTGAATTAATTAAAACCTTGTCAAACTGAAGAAATCCATTGTGCGTCTGAAGAAACCCTTTTCGGCAGACTATATTCACCCTTCCCACTGTTCCAGAAGTCCCAAGCTTACTCCTTAAGCTAGAAAACAATAATTCAATAGAATAAACCAAATTATGGCTTCCCAAAGCATTCTGAATGAAAAACCCTGCAAACCCCTCACCTAGATATTGACCACCCCCCATTGGCCGACAGAGATTTCCAAATTAAAGACATAGTTTCCCCTTGCCACCTATTGAAAATTCATTGTTGGAGTAAAGATAAATTCCTAAACCAAAATGATGACATTCATCTATGGGAATCAAATTTGCCCAAATACTTGTTCCCACAGGTATATAAGTTCCCTAAAATCATCCACCTATGCCAACTCTGCTATATCCCAAGCCAAAGAGCCATAGTCTCTCCTAACCAACAGATTTTGTTTACAATCACTATAGAGTCAATAAACGAAATGTTGCAGATCCAGCCAAACCCAAACGAAACTCCATTTTCCATTGAAAACCTACTTGAACTCTACTTGAAGCTAGACCTTCCCAAAAGGTCTCAAATCTTTCAGACTTTCATCCTATAAGAGTCTCATAATCCTACAGACATACCTCCATACTCTGCCACCATTTTCTCTGAGAGGGCTAGACAAATTGTAACCATGCTCTCTTGTATTCTAGGATACACCACTGATGAGCATGTAGACGAGCCTATACTTTCTTTCCTCTCTATTTTTGTTGAGGGAAGCCTCCAGCTACAGTTTTTAATTTTGCCCAGTTAGTAGCAGACAGAATCCATGATCAATTGATCACATTGCCAAATGAAAGAGTATTTAAATACTCTTTAGTATTGTTCCACATGTTCCTATATTTGCATTCAGACAAATTTCCAGTTAATATCCAAAAGCTGGACACTAAGGACCATCCTAGATCTGTCATCTTTTGGACACCCTTAATCCAAAAGTATTCCACTATTTTCAAATACAAGTAGTTCATTGATTCTTTTGTTCATCCAGTTGTAAATATTCTAAGCAGTAGCAATCAACCCAGGATTAGTGATGAGATAAAGAGAGTTTTGCAGTTGTCTAAAAATAGTAGAATAGGAGACTGGTACTTGTACCAACACCACACTGAGATTAGGATATATGGATGCCAACTCACTCCCTACAAGCTGCCGAAATATCTCCCCATAATGATATTTGCATTAGAGTATACCAGGCAGATTATAAATTAGATGATGCAAATTTTCTATCAGCTAGGAAGGAAACACAATTCAAGATTAAAAAAAACCAGCTTGGTACTTTTATCTGTAATAATAGGGAGGCTGGAGAAGAAGCAGAGAAGTGTTCACAGGAATTGAAGTTCAATAGCAATTTCATCTGGCAATATGAACCTTTAGGAGTCATAAACAAACTAAGACTCAAGTTCAAATTGAGTCCTTTTATGCATGATCCCAGGCTAGACATTGAAAAATATGCCAACCAGTCAGAGTGGTTGGAAAACATCTTGATAGATATGGAGAAACAAATGGATACTAGTTCCATTTTACATACTCTAGCCCTACAGGACAGAAATGTAAAAAGGACCAGGGAAGAAGGTTCTTGCTCAAACATAGATACAACAAATGATAGATTTGAAATAATGTACAGGAAGAAGCCTAAGCTAAACCCTGTCAATGAGCAAGAAGAGACAGTTGAAACAGTTAAGACACTTAAAATCATGGATACAAATTGAGGAGCCAGAGAGAGCACAACTTCAGCAATTTTAGAGGAAACTCATCAACCTTCCACCTCAAATACTTAGAGTATTTAGAAATAGCTTAACATTAATGTCTCATCATCAAGCAAACTAGTGGATAAGGAAAAAGACATAAAGGAGAAGTATAAAGAGATCAAATTAATAAATGAGGCATAGAAAGCTGAAACATATGCCTAGTGTTTCAAATAGACTCTTAGCAATAAAAATAGGTTAATGTCAGCTTTTGACATTAAAACTGGTAAAATGCAAATGACCTTTTTGCAGCCTACAATCTAGTAGCCTAAGTCATCAGCAGATTACAAGAAGATAGAATTTGATGTTTTGGCCAGGGATGTTCACCCTATTGATCAAATTGAATTTCATAAGCAGGCAGGAGAAATGATATACTCAATGATGACCAACAAGGCCATGAGTGTTCAGAAACTTCAAAATTCTCTAGACAACATCACAACAGAGCTTAAGCTAGAAAAGGCATCCTCGTCGGCAAAGGATAACAGAATTATGTCACTAGAAGACTTGGTTATTGAGAATGGATATAATCCAAATGACATCAAGGCTACAGAAAAGCTCATAAAGAAGAAAAATGAAGATATTGTTGCATTGAAGAAGCAATTAAAGTTGCCTCCTTCTGAACATCCACAGACTAAGGAAGTTCTAGAGAGCCAAAACTAGAAAGATGAGATGATGGACCTCATTCTTCAACTAAATGCCCAATTGAAAGAAATGGAGAATGAAATGGACAAGTTAGTACAGGAGATACAGGCCATCATTGAGACAGCTATTGCTACTGCTATTCCTATAGTCACTACAGTAGTTCCTTCTACTTTGGCAGCTTTATTGGCCCCAGTAGCTCCACTAGCTACAACACTTCCAACTACATCAGCAACTACATCAGCAACAAGTTCAACAGCAGCAACTCATCCTAGTGATGAAGAAAGTAAATTGGTCAAAGACATGGAGGATATTTCCATCCAAACCACTGACATAAATATACTTAAGCAACAAATTAAAAGTCTAGAGGATGAGAAGAAACTGGCTCAAATTATGCATAAGAATGAAGCTCAAAAGTCAAACTGGTTGAATGAAAAGATACAGAAGTTGGAGAAACAGTTGACACTAAAAGAGCCACTAGCCCAAGCAAAACAACTTTTATGGTCCAATATCATTGATATAGTCAATGATATTTGGACATCTATACAAGTGATATTTGAACAAAATGACTTGGTCAAAGAGGTTGGTGAGGCAATTCAAAGGGTTAGAGCCGAACTTGGAAATATGCCAGAAGAAGCCTCAAGAATAATCCACTTCCTTAACTCAAAGAACAAGTATGAACTGCAGGAACTTGGAATAGCTGAAAGAATTGGGACCATACTAAAGGTAACTAAGGTGATCACCAAGAGGAACCTGATGACACAATTTGAGGATAAATTCCAAACAATGGAGCTAGAAATAGGTAGGTTTATGGTGAAATTTGATGCTTTGAGTCAGAAAGGTCTACCTAACCCATTGGTTATTAATGACAGGTCAATGCCACATGAAGACTATGATAAGAGAATCAGAGAAGTGGCAAAGGAACAAGCCAACATTTCCTCCATGAAAGGGATGCCTATAGGAAAAGTCCTTTACTAGAATTTTGAGAACCTCTTCTACTTCCAACATGAGGTAAAACATCTTTTTGTAAACGAGCCCACCTTTGCAAAATACATAGAAACTGATGAAGTCTACAGAAGAATGGTAAATATCAAATTACCAGATACAGAGACTTGGGAAAAGTTAAATGATTTACTGTAAAAATTCCAGGTAAACAGTGAATACAAAGCAGTGAAAGAAAAACAATAGATCAGCTAAGTCAAAGAGTATCAGATGAAAAACAAGGTTTAAAGATGAAAAATATCAATCAAAGGGCAAAGGAAAAGGACAACCACCGTAGAGCAATAGCCAAAGAGAGAAAGCAACAAAAGATCCAAATAGTAAATAAAAAATCAGTAAAAGAAGGGACAACTAGCCTTTTAGTCTCATAGGTGTCTCTATCTTCTTGCATGAAGATATTTTATTTTCCTTTAATGATTCCTAAAACAGTTTAAGATATTTTGTAATAGTTTTTTGTATAAATACTTCATAATTCGAAGTATAGAGGATGGATTGCTGAACATTTATATACTCATTTTGATATTAGAACCTGAGGGTTTATTGTAACATTTTCAAGTCAGCGGTCTTGATTGAGTAAGAAAGGCATTGCATTATAGGATTCATGTGTTGGGCCACTTTAGTGAAGTATATTTCATTTGCTATATTGTTATTTTCTTAAGTATTTCATAAACATACAATTTTTTTTCCAATTTGAATGAAATAACTAGAATGTTACTACAAAATTTGTTTAAGTACACTCTATCTTGAATAGTTATTCATTTTTATGTTTTCTTCTAATATCCAGAGTAGGGAATTCTTCATTGCTCCCTAGTTTCAATTGACCTCTTTCATTTCCTTCATTATCCGGTTTGAGGAATCCTTAACTACTCCTTGACCCCGATTGAAAAACCACTTTAACATCCAGCCTAAAAGATCTGAATTTACACAGCTACCTTGCCCTGTGAACACTATCTTTAGAACTTGATTCAGTCCTGTTTTCTTGGCATCTGGACTCCATGGCCCAATGGTAAGAAGAAACTTATCTATCCATTTGAATCAATGATTCCACCACCAAATCAAATGAAAAACCAACCAAGCTTAAATAACTAGCCTAAAATCAATTAATCCAACAAAGTTAAAGCATTAAGAGGGAGCCCTCTCTGAGAATTAGGAAGGCGATATCCTAATCTCAAAAGTAGGTTTGTGGTTACCTCTATTATTTATTTCATGGCAACCTTAGGAAAATTTTAGAGTGATAACACTCCCATTGCTTGGTCCTACAAGAAACTGTAGGAATTTACAGGGTAAGTTCCTCAAACAGAACACCAAAGGACACCGCTCACAAACAGATCACAGATCAATACACCAATATTTTTGATGTGGTTAAAACCCTCAAAGAGGGAAATAGTCCACGGCCTGAGCCAACGCGGCCACTTCAGGCAATTTATTAATAAAAGAATGAAAATTTACATAAGCTTCTCTCATGAACAGTTAACCTACAAATGACCCTCCATGCTCTTTAAATAGAGATCATGGACCAATCATGTGTTAAGCCATGGATCAAGTGTCGGTAATACCGAGGAGAGAATGAACCATCGGATCACTACATATCGTGATCGTCAGATTGTAAGTTACAAGAGTACATAGTAAAGAAACACACTTTACCTAACTCTATACTAGACCAAGTTATACTTAACTATATTCCTATGTGTTGGAATATCCTAACATCCCCCCTTAAGAACAACTTGGGATAGGATTGAGGATTTACAAATATGACACAATAGGAGAAGGAAGGAGGCACTAGAGCCTATCCCTCCTTAGTGACAACTTCCTGAACTCCAAGCATATATCGAAGTTTAGTGAACTTCGCCTCTGTGAGAGCCTTTGTGAAGATGTCTGCAACTTGATCATCTGTGGAACAATATTGCACTTCAAGAACATGGTCATGAATGAGCTTTCTGATGAAGTGCATGTGAAGTTCAATGTGTTTGCTGCGCTGATGCTGAACTGGATCTTTGCAAAGCTGAATGGCACTTTGATTATCACACCAAAGTGTAGTCGGATGCTGCTGCTGAAAGCCAAACTCTGATAGGATCTGACGAAGCCACAAGGCTTCCTTACTAGCTTCTATGGCACCACGATATTCTACTTCTGCTGAAGAAAGAGAAATGGCACCTTGTTTCTTGCAAGCCCTTGTAATAGGTCCTGAACCAAGAGTGAACACATAACCGGCAGTAGACTTTCG
The DNA here is from genome assembly GCA_000404065.3 of Pinus taeda. Classification (NCBI taxonomy): domain Eukaryota; kingdom Viridiplantae; phylum Streptophyta; class Pinopsida; order Pinales; family Pinaceae; genus Pinus; species Pinus taeda. The sequence goes on along the minus strand of APFE031196321.1, from coordinate 1,392 downwards.
ATCATCAGGTTCACCAGCCCAATCGGAATCAGTGAAACCAACTAATAGAGGAGATGCTTCGGCACTGTAATGAATGCCAAACTGAATTGTACCTCGAACATAACGAAGTATTCTTTTAGCTTCTTTCTAATGACTTTCACGTGGGGTTTGCATAAACCGAGCAACAAGGCCAACAGCAAAGGAAAGGTCAGGACGAGTATGGGTTAGATACAAAAGTTTTCGTACAAGTTGACGATATAAGGTAGCATCAACTTCAGGGGAAGTACAAGTGAATGAAAGTTTGACTCCAAAATGAAAGGGAGAAGGACCTGGCTTACAATCTTCCATGTGAAAATGGCATAGAAGATCACAGGCATACTTGGATTGGGAAAGGGAAATACCTTCCTGGGATTGCAAGACTTGAAGACCGAGAAAATAATGCAAGTGTCCTAAGTCTGTCATTTCAAACTTCTTTTTAAGGCTGGACTTCACATGGTTGATAAGGTTGGGATCACTACAGTGAGGATAAGATCATCAACATAAAGAACAAGAATGATAAGAGACTTGCCCACTTTCTTGGTGTAGACAGTATTGTCAGAATGACACCTAGAAAAGCCAGATTCTAAAAAGAAAGCTATCCATTTTGGCATACCAAGCCTGAGGAGCTTGCTTGAGACCATAAAGGGATTTGTTAAGTCGACATACAAGGCTGGAGTCTGTTTGGATGAAGCCAATGGGTTGTTCCATATAGATTTCTTCATGCAAGTCCCCCTGCAAGAAGGCAGATTTAACATCCATCTGATGGACTTCCCATTTTAAAGAGGCAGCAAGGGGAAGAACAAGGCGGATAGAGTTCATTTTGGCAACAGGGGAGAAGGTTTCAGTGTAGTCAATGCCTTCAACCTGTGAAAAGCCCTTAGCAACAAGACGAGCTTTATGTTTATCAACTTTCCCATCTGGTCCATACTTGGTTCTGTAAACCCATTTAAATCTAACAAGTTTGCATCCCTTTGGTAGAGGAACAAGATCCATGTATCATTTGCCAACAATGAATGATATTCTTCATTCATAGCTGCTTCCCAATGTGGATGGCCTGAAGCTTCTGCAAAAGTGTCAGGATCATGATTTACTGGAGCTTGAGCCAGTAAAGAAGAGGCTCTTTCAAACTGAGAACGTGTACGTCGCTGATCTGTAGGATCACCGGAAAGATCACCTGCTGCATCCCGAGTAGCACGGACCCATCTTGGAAGTTGAGGATCCTGAGAAGGTGGGGGAGGATTGTCATCCTCACTTTCATCATCTGAAGAAGAAATGTTTCAAAAGTAGAAGAGATAGGAAGAGGTGGCACATCCGCCGGACTAGGCTCACAGGCCGATTTATTTTCATCAAATTTTACATCTCTTCTAATGATAA
>APFE031196318.1:211841-245946 GCA_000404065.3 Pinus taeda | reverse complement strand
ATGAACAATTCTTGGATGATACAAATGAAAAGACCTCCTTTCTATATATAGGAGTCTAAAGGGTCATAACGTAATTAGAGCCGACATAACAATAATAATGTAAGGGCACAATAATAACAATAGTGGGCTTCTATGGGGCACAATAGTAACAATATGGGCACTGCATGGGTACATCAATATAATAAGTGGGCTGTACTAATAACAATAAGGGGTTACACTAGTAGTATAGGGGTCTAACAGACCAAATGGATGATAGAGAGAGATCTCTGCTTAATAAAATCAAGAGATGAAAGAAGTGGAGTTGCCACTTGAATATGAATCTAACTCTAGGATCCAAAAGGCAACAAACAAGCAGATATAAGGGAGGCTTCTTGTCTGGGAAAAATAAATGAAAAAAAATGGAGTCTCCACCCAAACAAGAAACGAACATAGAAGTCCAGGTGCTAAAGGTATGATTAAACGATATGACGAAAGATAGGGTGATGAAAAGATCAAATGATGTTAATAAATGTTGGCAATTTGACAGGCTAATGAATGGCGGAAAAGATGAGATGATTGAAAAGATGAATGTCATGAGGACCAAGGACAGAAAAATTCTATCCCCAGCAACGACGCCAAAAAATGCTGTCATTGCCGGTGCAAATGAAAAGATGACAAATGAGAAAATGAATGAGGAAATGTCATTGAAACGCTGAGAATAAAATGTCCCCGGCAACGGCACCAAAAAATGTTGTCGCGTAGGGTGTCTAGGCAGTGCGACAACATTCAGACTAGGGGCTGTCACCTTTATCCCCGATCTCTCCGTTTAAGCCATCTCCCTAGGCTAAGGGGGGTAGACCCTATGAGATAAAGGAAGACCAACTGGGAACCAGCTGGGTTCGGAAACAAGCACCTGGAGATTTTAAAGATGGATAACTTGATGGATTTAAATGATTAAATCATATAGAGTAAATGTCAAAACAAGACACGACCAAAAAATAGAAATAATTTCAAACCAGTGCCTTCGATATTTAAATGAACCATAAATAAAACAAACTATCTAGATCGATTTTCAATATGTGATGAAACGTGATGATAATCCACATAAATTCCCAACACTGTCACATGCAAAATATTCCAGATTTAAAGCAATTATCGTTAATGACCAAGATCTAGAATTAATAAATTTTTTCCAACAACCAATATAGCTTAAAACATTTATCCTATTTGACCATAGGGAAATCATGCATTTAATGACCAAAGGAACTTTAAATTTAAATTTTAATTATTCCTTAGGCAATAATGCTTAATGGTAATTAAAAATTTTAAAATCTTTTAAGGCGATGGAAAAACGAATTAAAAGGGCTAAAAAAAAATAATTTTAATGGGCCATAGGCCACATTTAAAAATTTTTAACATTAAAGCGCAAATCCCTTTTGCTTAGTTTTTAATCACCAAAAATTTTGATGATTTTTTTTTAAATGTCTAGGATCTTTTTATTATTTTTTAATTCTAAACAACAATAAATCAAAACCCTGAGATTAACTTTTATGCTTTTTTTAGGATATATATATATATATATATAATATTATATATATATATATATATAATATATAAGTATATATATAAGATTAAAATCAAATCAAACCCAAAAAAGGAACAAAAATGATTATTTTTTTATTATTTTTTAGAGGTCAAAATAAAACAAAAATCTAAATCTAAACTAAAAAGAAAAATCGAAAATTTTCATGGAACCTAATGAATCTTAAATGAAAGGTTAATAAAAAAAAAAAAAAAAAACTTGTGAACAAACCCAAAAAAAATCATAAATTAAAATATATCAAACCTAAACCTATCATATCTAACCAAACGCACACACAACAGATAAACAAAAATCGAAAATGCCTGTTTGCAGGTCCGACAACGGGAGGAGAGAACAGTTCGACGATTAAGAAATGGAGCGATGGGAGAAGAGAATGCAATATTTGCTTGCACTTCTGGGCAGTGGCAAAAAGATGGATGTCGGATAGCGAAGGAGAGCAGCTCATGGGAGGAGACTACTTATGGAGCAGAAGGGGGTGCAGATGACTGGAGGATGGACAAACGGCAAGGAAGAGAAAAGTTGTGTGTGAGGGACAGACGACGACCACTGGAGGAGCTTGATGGAGGCCGAGATCTATGCGTAGGATGGCCAACGGATGGGGTGTGATGAAGGTTGACAGGAATGCGTGAGGTTAGACGGCAACAAGGGAGTAACTCTGAGGGTCTGAGGGTTATGCGTGTAAGAGATTAACGCTTGAACAGAGGTCAAGATGGACGCAAGGGGAATGGATGAAGGCATTGCGGAGAAGGCATTCTGATGTGGAGATGGCATTCTGATGCGGAGATGGGTAGAAGGCTTGCAGAAGACACAGGTTTGTAGAGGGAGCAGAAGAACGTAGGAAGGGCAGTGATTCCCTTACAGTTGGACGTTGGGTAGCTAGGTTATGGCAGCGGTGCATGAAGTCCTGAACAGAGGTAGACACTGTTGGGATGATGGGCAACAACGTGAGGGAGAAATGGTAATGTAAATGGAGGAGAGAGCTGAGAGATGGCAACGCGGAGGCTGGGCAACAATCCAGGAGCTTTACACAGCCTGCTTAAAAAAAATTCGAAAATTTTCCTGCAGAAATGAAACCCCAGCAGGCAGATAGCTTGGATAAACCCACGGATTTCTTTAGAAAATTTGAAAATCCGTTGAAGAGTATCTCTGCAAAAATGATGCTGAGGCCAAACCTTACCCTCCAGGGCCTAGATCTAGCTTTGGAACAAGACTATACCTTCAGATCTGCAACCTGTAGTGACAAAAACAAACACCCAAAAACAAAATATGCAAGAAACAAAACTAAAAAACCCTAAAACCAGCGAAATAATTACAATATTCATAGTTTAAAGGCTCTAAATAGCCAGATCTGTCATTATGCCACACACATATTTTTAAAATTTTAGATTTAAGACGATGTGCTTTAGAAAACCCTTCATGTATTCACAAGGAAAATTCTAATGATAAGCCCGGGATCAAAACCAATTGGGCTCTTCAGAAAATCCTTTTTCGGGAGTTGGCTGGTTCAGCCGAGAACTTCTTCGAACACCCGGTAATCTAAAAAAACAAAGATTTCCTGCACAGCTTAATTCAACCATTAACATAGAGAGAGAAAACGACAATGAAATTAAGATCTAATGGAGATACCTGTCATTATATTCAGAAATTAAACTATCATTCAAACCCTAGTGATTAGACAAGATACCTATGTCTAAATCACTCTCCAATAAGCTAACATCAATGGCTTAAAGTAAATCTATGCAAGACAATAAAACATCTTACAACATTTCCCACAGAGTAACACCAACAGAGGTTAACCCAAAAGTATTTCTTTATTTTCATATGAAAAACGATTACAAGAGAGCTTTCACTCAGCACACGACTCAAAGATTGAATGATCTCAAATGACAATTGACCCCCTATTTAAAGATAAATTTCTCAACGACTAGTTCAAGTGATCCATGTCAAAGTGATATTGATCGTCGATGAGGATCAAAATCTCTTTTAATCTCATCCGTCGAAATTTTAAATGTTGAGGAAATTTCACATTTTTAAATTAAATGTATTTTAATATATTAAAAATTAAAAATTTTGCATTTATTTCCTCAAAACTTTGACTTATTATTATTTTACTATTTTATTTTATTTTAATTTTTATATTTTATATTTTTTTATTTAAAGGGACCCTCGAACTTAGCCTTTGGAAAAATTACCTAGACCTAGGACTTATGAGGGGATAAACTATTTTTCTAACCCTCAAGACATTTTACATTTTTACATCTCAAGGGGGAAAACCCATTTGACATAGACCCTCATAGACTACCCAGTTCTGTGACAAAAACATAATCTAGTAGATCAAACAATTTGTAATAAAATAGCCTAACCAAATAGTTATGATTATTCCCAAATCACTTTTACATAGACTCGACCTAGCACACTAGGACTCCCCTAAGATTCTAATGACAAAATCCATTCTGGCTTTGGGGTTAGGGTGAAAGAAAACTCTGCCAATCATGGGTCGGTGAGACAAAAAACCTTCTGGAACGTAGATCATCACTAGAAAATTAGGTTTACCTAGGCAATTACATGCATGACACAAATTTGCTAAGATTATTTACAATTTACACATGCAGACTGGGTTTACAAAATAACATGATCAGACTGATGATGATAGTCAAATGGCACGGACATATCGATCAAACGCTATCCCTTTTGCGAAGTAGGGGGTGTACTGCTATGGGTAGTTGACACATAGTGGTCAACAGGGTTGAACCAAATCTTTCTTTCAACTAATCACCCCCGTGCCATATTCCAAGTATGAATGTGGGATTTCATGGGATAAACCAATCCATAAACAACCAAGGGAATCTAGAGGTTAAACCACCTCCACCCTCACACTATTGTATCTCACCTAAACCGGTCTCGAGATCACAAAACCAAACCCAAGCATGGATGCTTCAAAATTATTTCACCATCTCTTGAGGAATTTTCCTATCTCCACCCATCAGTTGAGGGCATCTCGGAGAAAACCATCTCCACTCCCAACCCTTGGGATTTTCCTGAGACCACCTTACTCAGATCCAAAACCTTTTGGCATTCCATAGCTCAACCAAGAATGAATCCTATCACACCATGGCTATCCAGGAATTGGCAAGGCAAGGCTGAAACCACTGTCAAGCCCAACGAAGTCCATGCCTATGATAGTAAACGAACCAAATACACCCATGCATGTACCATGCATGCCAAAACTAATAAGGAGATTATACATGCAACTCGATACCTGCAGGTAGTCCCATTGTAGCCACTTGATCCAACACTTCCTTGCTTGATCCTTGATTTCATTTGCTTTCTTTACCTTCCTTTTCTTGTCCTTACTTTTCTTTGCTTGCTTGATTGCTTCCTCCTCTTAGTGCTCCTCTCCTCTCTGAAACCAATTCCAAAACTAAACTAACAAAAGGCTAACCAACAAAAGCTGTGAATTGATTGTCAAAAACATTTTTATTATTAAGGCCTCTAATTTCTTCATTTTTCTTGTATTTTCCTTTAATTTCCTCCTCATGCAAACTTGTGACCTTACATCTCCCTTTTCTCCTATTTTCCTTTGTTTTCATAATAAATGCCAAATAATGCCTTTTTGTCTTTTTAAATCCTTTTCCGATGCCTTTGCCAATTTCCTTAGCCATAATAAACAACAAGTGATGCCCACTAGGATGTTTTTCCCAGCATTCAGCTTGGAATAAGTGTCCCATGACCCTGGTCTTATTTTTCTTTATTAACTTTATTACATGAATCTTTTAACTAGGGTTGTTACATTCGTGGCATGAATAACATCTACCAGGGCCTTGAAATCCCTTTTTGCAAGGTTGTCCCATGTAAAAATTTGATCCCTGCAAACAAGCCATCTAAACAGCAGGAGCTTTTTTGGAAGATGACTTGTCCAGGCCCTGAAAAACCAATGTCTCTCTTTTGGGCCTCGACATGAAGAGGATATGTGATTGTATATGCTTTTGATGAGATGTGCCCTTTGGTAGATTCTTCAAATCAATATAACTTGTCTTCATCGTCATCCAAATAAATACAAACCATGGATAAAAGATGAATGTATTTGTTCCAAATAGCAGATAGATCGTCATCTAATTCTAGATCTATCGCATTCTTCCAAATGGGATATTGATTATGTGAATCATATTCCTTCCTGGTCTGAGAGAAATAATAAATGTTCCTGGAATACAAATGATTGATGATCTCGATGGGAATATTTTGTTCTCCCCCAACTCTATAAATCCAATCAATACCAACCATGGCTCCCTTGTCCGAGTGAATGTATCAACTAAAATTCTCAATAGACCATATCCTCGTCATTAAAAGGCTTCTCCAAATGTATGAAACGGATTTGGTGCTTTTGGAATCAAGCCTAATCCATTCGAGAGGATCCTTGTTTTTAAAATATTTTCCCTTTATGATATCGTGTCAAAAGCCAATCCTAGAAATGGATTGCCATAAAATCATAGACAATAATGACCATTCAAATATTGTAGTCTTCTTGATTCCTTGTCCACCAAATTTTTGTCCCCTGGTGATAAAATCCATGCTAACTAAATGAAACTTTCTTCTCCCCCCTTTGAGCCTGACCAAATGAAGTTGGGAATGATGGCATCAATATGAGCGATGATCCCTTAGGGAAGTCTATAAAGGTGCATCCAGTACACTAAGATCTTCTGCAATACAGACTGAGCCAAGACTAACCTGCCACCAAGAGACAACCAATTGTTATTCCAGTTGTTTAATTTTCTTCTGAATTTGACTAAGAGACATTGCTAGTCCAATCTAAGGTTTTTGTTTCGTTTCATACAAAACCCCAAGTATGTAAAACCCGACTCCATAGGAGCAAGAGAAACCCCAAGAATTTTTGCAATCTCCTCGACTAGTATAGTGTCCTCCACATAGTGGATGAGATTTGATTTAGAAGAGTTCATAATTAAACCAGATGCATTTCCAAATGTGTATATGATATGCTAAAGATGAGATCATTGTTCCAACGAGACTTGTCCAAAGACCAATACATCATCGACGAATATTAGATTTGTGATGGGAATTTTCCTAGTAATCTGTAAACCAAAGAAAAAAACCAGGGCTTTATCCGTTATGATTCTTCTGCTTAGGCCCTCAATGACAATTAAGAATAGGAGTGGGGATAAACAATATCCCTATTGTAGGCCACAAAAAGCGCGTATAAACATAATGGGCATGCCATTAATGATGACAATGCAACTCATTGTCATAATGCAAGACATTACCCATTTCGCCACCCCCATTGAGAGTCCTATCTTGTGTAGGACCAGTCTAAGATAGGTCCAATGCACATTGTCGTATGCCTGATGGAGATCCAACATTAAGATGATAGCCTCCTTTCGCTTTGTTTTGATTGTGTAGAGCTTCCTGAGTGATGGTGAATATGTCCTTGATCCTTCTATTCTTCAAGAAACCAAACTATTCAACCAATATATGTTACAAGAGACAACCTCTCATCTTGTTTGTAATAACCTTGGAGATCAGTTTGTATACAATATCGCAAATCGAAATGGGCCTAAAATCCTTGAAAGTCTTGGGGCTAGTCGATTTTGGAATCAAAGCATGAAATGTTGCATTAACAATGCTCAAAACTTTCTTCAAAATCCATGATTCCTCCACTATTTTTATTAGATCATGCCCCATGATGTCGAAAAAATGAGTAAAAGTTTTGAAGAACCAACCATCTGGCCCTAGAAATTTGTCTTCTTTGAAAGTTTTAAGGACTTTGTGAATCTCTTCCAGAGAGATGAGGCCACCCACCTTCCTATCCTCCTCCTTTGAGAAGACTTTGGGATAATATTTTGAATAAAACAATTGGTTTTCAATATCAGCCTCCTCCCTAGCCTTAAGAAAACAATTTATTTTTAACAATCTCTCTGTAGAGTCCGAAGATTGTCCTACCAGGACATCCTTTTTGCCTAATGATCCTCTCTTTTTCCTATATATTTACCACTTAAATAAAGCCATATCTACCAGGTTTTGATGAAGGTATGCAATAATATGTCTTCTTATTCATATTTAACTTTATACCCTATTGTTTTGTTAAAGTTGCAATTGGCTACCGAATCAGTCTGTTTCTGCAACTAATCCAGGTTTCTGTAGCTGTCTCCATTGTTCGCAAGGTTCCAGAGTTCTAGGTGAGCAACGAAAGGTGCAGATGGATAGACGATGGCTCCCTCATGGATACCTTCCTATCCACTTGAAATTGTTTGGTAAAAGAAGCACAGGAGATCCCGGTCAAACTCCAAGTCAATTGCCGGATTATTGCATAACAGAACCCGAGATCAGTTGAAACCTTATCGTTTTGCTTTTGAAATAGAAAAACAACGATTTAGCGATATAGTTTAGATAGGTTAGAGATATTAGGCTTGAAATATTCATACAATTATGCCAAGGGACCTGCTATAAAACTAATGGCTGCACTGTTATTTGGGTGCGTGCCGAATGATATAATTGTGAACAATTTTTGAATTCCATGTGAATAGAATTGGTTTTTGTGTGCAAGTGTTGTGTTGATTGGAAGCTTTGAACTGCTATGTGGAGAGCCCCTACAAATAGTGGCAGGTTTTAATCAATTACAATATGATTTCCTTTCCTTCAATTGCTCTGTTTTGTATGACAATGCAGCATAATGATCTCCCCAATGAATTGTTATCTACATAAGAACTTTAATTTTCTTTATACCTAGTTTAGACTATTATCTTATTTGCTTTATACCTAATACAACATGGTCCTTTCCTTTGCTTATTATCCAGCATAAATTAAGAGTGTTCAATTCACAATATAGATGTTGCTTGGGTTACTTTGTTTGAGCAAAAATTGAATAAGTCAGAAATCCTCTCCTAAAAAATTGAGTTAAACAATATTCCTTAATAGCTGATAGAATAAGTTTCTTTTGCACTTAGTCAATTAGGAGTTGCAGGATAGAGATTCAAGATAAAAAATCCCAAACAATCTAACATAAGTAAAACCACTCTCACATCATCTACAAACTAATTGGATAGAGATTAATTCCTAGGAAACTTAATCAACATCCCTAAGAATTACGACACTAATATAATTGACAAAAACCACCCCCATCTTAAGTTTAGATCTTAACAAATACATAACGACCTAATGAAGAACTTCTAAACACATATTGTGCACTTGTACTTCATCAGTCTACGCACCCTGGTTGACAATTTATAGTTGACAATTGAAGGACATTGAATTGACCAAACATTTTGGTGTCGTTGTTGGGGAAGTACAATTAGAAGTTAAAAAAAACCATCATTAATTTAAAACATGACATGCATAAGGATAGAGACTCTAGGGGTAGATTTGTAGGACGAGGAAGAAGTTTAATTCCCACAAATCCACTCACCTCACCACGATTTCGAGACTCCACACCACCTACTCAAACCCGAATTCCATCTAGAGGTCGACAAAGACTCCCTGAAGTCTCAAGATTAGAAATTCCATCCAAAACTTCACCTACTTCTTCTAATGAAGCTGTAATTGAAGAAAATCCTACATCCCCAACCACAGGAATAATCTTTCTATCCCCCATTGGTGAACAAATTTTGGGAGAAGAATTAGAAATTCCTAGTGAAGAAGAGGAATTGGAAACTTATTCTGAGCGACCATTGATAGAGGAACTAGAAAAATTAGAATAACACTATATTAGCTTTGAAGAAGAAGGAAGGCGAAAATGGCGACTAGGGTTTAGGGCTGGTGCATGGGTTTTTTACAGTGTTTAACCGTTTTGGTGGGACAGGGTTTTCTCTGTCCCTGCTATTCAACTCATGGGTGCTCGGGATTCAGACTGCTCCCAACTCCTTTTCTTTTGGCCTCCTAGTTTTTTACTGTTCCGACGGTTTTTATTTGGCGTTTGCAGGGTTTTTCTTGGTCCGTCATTCGTTTCCTTTTCGCCGCGAAGTTTAACCTTTTATTGTGGGTTCTGGCTCTTTCCTGCGGTTATCTCGGGCTCCTCCTTATCCACAGGCGGTTTTTTATGTTCCGGTTTTCGTTAACCTTTGTTTCCCCTAGGTGGTTTCTTGGTCCCCCACTGACTCTCCCTCTGGCAGCTGTCAGCTTGTTTTTTTTATAGTCGGTTATGGAGGCTAACGTTTTCTCCGCGGCTTCTTCGGAACACTGGCCGACTTGGCCTCAAACCAGAACCTTTGTGGATGACTTTCTTACCTTCGAGCAGGAACTAGCAACTGAAGTGGAAGCCCTTCCCCCTCTCTCTTAGCAGCACATCCCCTCCATTTCGGTTACTCCAGAAGCAACGGCGATTTGTGATTTTGTTGGCCTTTTTCCGCCTAGAGCACCCTTCTCGCAGGTTTGGGGAGGCAGTGCGTCTGGCTCTCAGGTTCTTGAGCAAAGCACTGGACCTCAACCTGAGGGGCATGCTTTGAACAAACCCTCGGTTAGGATCCATATTGTTCCTGATAGCAGTACTTCAATACCTTCAGGGCCTCTAGAACAGGGAACCCTCCCACCGGGCAATCTCTCAGATATTGGTACCATTTCGGGTTTCTTCGACGACTTACAAGATAAAGGACCTCTACCGGAGAAAGTTCAGGCAACGGTTGGGGACGGCCCGGAGGATAGGGCGGTGGCGACACTAAACAAGGGACCTTCAGGTCCCGCAAAAAGGAAGAAATGCCTACCCTCGTGCAACAACGAGCTCTTCTTGAAACTTGCCGAAGACACACCTTTCAATGAGGCAATGGACTTGGCTGAAAGGGTTTTGGTTGGTCGGGTTAGGGGCAGGCGCTATAGTGTAGAACGTTTGCAGAAGTGGACGATGGAGGTCTGGGGACATCACCTTTCGGAACCTCCTCGCGTCCAGACCTTTGTGAGGGGTTGGTTTGCCCTTCGATTCAAGACCATTGCCCAAACTAATTGGGTCCTCACAACTATTTGGCACACTGACCAGGCTCCGGTCCTCCTTCGTAGATGGACCCCGATGTTTGACCTTAAGACTGAAAAGGCGAGTACTGGACCGGTTTGGGTTCGTCTCCTAGTCTTCCTGTACATTTCTGGTGGAGCAGATTTTTCGACAGATTGGGAATGCCATGGGCAAATTCATCCCATATGACGAATCTTATATCTCCACAGGCAAAATAGCATATGCCAGGATTTTAGTTGACTTGGACCTCTCAGGTGGACTCCCGGAATACATCAACATCCAATGGAGGAACTCGACTCGAAGACAAATGCTGGATTACGAGGGGGTTCCCTTCAGGTGCAGATGCTGCCACAAGGTGGGGCACCTTTTCAAAGACTACCCACTGAATAAATGGAATATTAGGCACTTAGAGAGGCTTTCGCCCCAAGATACGCCAGTTCAGGACGCTCGGTCTCAGGGAGACCCCGCCAGAGATGATTCGCCTCGAGCCTCCAAGAATCTTCACCGTCTTTCTACTCCTCTCTCTGGGGGCACTGGCACTTTTTCGAGTCCGGGTCAGCGTTCGACAGATTTGGCAGATTACACTCCGTGGAAGCGTGGTCGTCCGCCGCTTCGGCCTCCTCTGCTGGCTCCTAGTTCAGCTGTGACGACCTTGGGTGACTCCTTTTCATCGGGGAGCAGAACACTGAGGCTGGCCGCCTTTCCAAAGAAGGCGCGAACAGGGAGCAAGGCAATTGGCTGATTACGGAGCAAATCGACGGAGCTAGTTACCAGTTTTATCATAGACCATTTATGGACATAATGCCTAATTTTTGGACAGTCTTTTTAATTAAATTTTGTACATATTATTTCTACTATGCTGTTTATATACTATTTTAGGGGCTAATAGGTTTGGCTCTATCACTCTTTTTTGGTATTATCCCCCTGCGTGGACCAGATAATACATATTTTGACTATTTATGACACTTTTGTGATCTCATCCTGGACTTTGTTGGGTCTACTTCCCATATGTTTTACTGGGAATAGTTTTTTGATATTTTCATCTTCTGTTCGATGAAAATATTGGCATATGCATATGCATCTACAAAATGTAGTTTCTTCCATAAATGAAATTACGAATTTTTCCAAGGGAAAAAAAAGCTTTGAAGAATCTATCATGGTTGAAGAAGGGGAAGGAGAAGTACACAATGTCCATGGCAAAGAAGATAGGATTGGAGGAAGGGGAAGAGGAAGAGGTAGAGGTAGAGGAGGGGGTAGAGGCAGAGAAAATCAAGATCCTTTGGGATTCCCTATTTTTGATGAAGATACAGCACTCACAATAAAAAATATATCACCCTCGATTCTTCTTAATTTCTACGGGAAAATAAACAAAGATCCAGAGACATTTCTCTTCGAATTTGAAGTATTATGCAGATCATATGACTATCTGCACGATGCTCAAAAGTTGAAGTTGTTCCACCACATTAATAGATTGAGCATTAAAATGGTTCATGAGTCTAGGAGTGCATTCCATAACAACATGGGGACAAATGAAAGAGGCTTTCTTAAGCAAGTATAGAGATTATTGTATGCATAGTAACCTTAAAGATGAAGTCTTCAAAATGGCACAAAAAAAGATGAGAATCTTGAAGACTTGGTAGAAAGGTTTGTTTATAATTTTAAAAGAGAAAAAATGGATATTTTGGATGAAGAAACCTTAAAATCTCTTTTACTCAGAGTCGTTAAAGATGAATGGATCGATCTCTTTAACCTAACTGGAAAAAGAGATATTTTTCAACTACCATTTGCAGATATTTGTGATTTATGTGTACATATCTCAAGGGGCAAAGCAGGAGTTGGAAAGAGTCCTAGAGACCCTCTCTTATTGAGAGTAAACAAGTCTGCAGTTGGGACAGTTAGCAGGGCAGAAATAAAAAATTTACTTGGCACCTTTAAAATAGATATTCTAGGGAGCCTAAGTGAACAGATAGACACCCTTAAAATACAAAACAAGCAAAATTCCAAAAATGTTGCATTATATATCTTCTGTCGCAAATGTCGGAAGAATCATGCTCTAAGAGAGTGTCCCTTAGACTCAAAAGCCATAGAAACATGCGTTATATGTGCAGATAATCATGATACAAAGGAATGTCCATCCTTACCAGGTCTTAAGGCTGTATTCAATAATGAAGGAATATCAGAACTAGTAGACCCTTTCTACTCTATAGCCAAAAAACAATGGCAAATCCCCCAACCAAATCAATCACAAGGATTTAGACGACAACAATTTGCCCAGTCTTCACAAAGTAATTGGAATTCAGCGTGGTAGCCTTGGGCTCTGCCACAATCACAACCTTGGAGTCAAGGATGGAAAAATCCTTATCGAGCCTATGCTCAATATCAACAATACACGCCATCCTACCTTCCACCACAATTATTACCCTCGTCTAATCAAATTTCTCAAGCTAATCAATTGCCACGAGTCCCAGTTCAAAATCAAAACCCGTAACTTTCCCTACCATTTCCACAAAAATCAAATCAAATACCCGCTCAACCACTTCCAAATCCTAATAATAAGATACCACAACAACCAATCTACAACATGGAGTGTCAGAATCCTCAAACTTATGTAATAACCCCACTAGACCTAAACAATGTCCAATTAAGGTCTAGAAGAGTATTACCAAAAAACCCTCCTATTGTCATTCAAAAAACAAAATCTGATCTTCAAAAGCATAAAAATCAATCAGAAGAAGGTGAGATTTCTCTCCCTCAAAAAGAAAATAAATAAACAAAATAAATTCCAATAGATGCTCCGATCATAGTACAACCTTCAATATCAGTTAAACGACCTTTCCCAGAAAGGTTGAAAATCGATGAAGGAGTAGAGAAAAAAATTATCTTGCTTGCTTACAATATGATGGCTGCATTGAGAAATGTTTGTATTAAGATTCATTTATTACAAACCATTAAAGAAATACCATTTTTTGCAAAAACAATTAAGGAACTAAGTACACAATGATCAGGGAGAAAAATAAAGGATATAAAAAGAATTCAGTTAGTCGGAAAAATTGTAGACATTATGATGGGAAAGACGACAATTTAAAAATATTTAGACCTAGGAAGCCCCATTGTAAAAATTCACCATCAATGGAACTGAAATACCAAACACACTGATTGACCTAAGAGCAACCATAAACATAATGAGCAAACAGGTTATGGACACACTTAGGCTTCCTAACCTTCAATACACACCAACCTTATTGCAATTAGCAGATAGATATGTTATTAAACCAGATGGTGTGTTAGAGGATGTTTGTGTATCTTTAGATTCTTGGGAATATCCTGTTGATTTCATGGTCTTAACACCCAAGAATAATCTAGGAGGACATCCATTAGTTCTAGGAAGACCTTGGTTGGCTACAATTGATGCTTTTATCATCTATAGGTCAGGTGATATGTTTATCTCAGATGGAAATTCTACAAATAAATTTACATTATACCCCTGCAAGAACAACAATAGATACAGAAACTGAAGAATGGATAAAAGATGGAGAAGATATACAACCTATTTTTGTCACTGAACAAGTAAAATAGGAAGACAAACTTTTAAATTTACTAGAAAATAATGAATCTTCGTCACATTATGAGTGTAGTCGAAATGAATATCTCTCCTCTAAACAAGTATCATTGTTGTCCATGGAAAAATTTGGGAATTCCTCGATAGAAATCTTTCGAGGAAAAACCTTGAATGCCAATGAAAACTTGGAAAACATGCAAAAGAAACAATTGATAGAAATTTTACAGAAACATTCTTCTGCTTTTGCATGGGAATACACTGACATGAGAGAAATTGATCCTAAAACTTGCAGACATTATATCTACATTGAACAAAATGCAAGACTAGTTAGACAACCTCAACGAAGAATGAACCCAAATCTAAAAGAAATTGTTAAGGAAGAATTGCAGAAATTATTAAATGTAAATTTCATCTATCCAATATCTGACAGTTAGTGAGTTTCATCCCTAGTAATCATCCCTAAAAAGAATGGAAAATGGAGAGTATGCATCGATTACAGGGAATTAAACAAAGCAACATTAAAAGACCACATTCCATTACCTTTCATAGACCAGGGCTTAGATACTTTAGCAGGAAAAAATATTTTTCCTTTTTGGATGGGCTCAGTGGATATAACCAAATTCAAGGAGCTCTTGAATATCAAGATAAAACCATATTCACTTGTCCATGGGGAACTTATGCTTACCGGGTACTTCCCTTTGAGTTATGTAATGCTCCAACAACATTCCAAAGGGAAGTCCTCGACATTTTCTCTGACCTTATCCATGATTGTGCGGAAGTGTACATGGATGATTTCACAGTTTATGGGGATTCTTTCAATGAAGCACTGGAAAACTTGGAAAAAGTCTTAATAAGATGTCAAGAAACAAACCTCTCATTAAGTCATAAAAAATGTTTCATGATGTTTAACGAGGGAATTGTTTTAGGTCACCATATTTCCAGGGATGGAATGAAGGTGGAAGTCATTTCCAAGTTGTCAGTGCCAAGTTGTCAAAAGGATGTTAGAAGTTTTCTCGGTTTTACTAGATACTATAGAAGATTTATAGAAAACTTCACAAAAATTACATCCCCACTCTTTAAATTACTCACCAAAGACTATGAATTCAAATGGGATTCTGAATGTCAAGTTGCTTTTGAAACTTTGAAAAAGAGAATTTCTGAAGTACCCATCTTAAAAGGACCTCACTGGAAATTTCCTTTCCATATCTCAACAGATGCTTCAGATTCAGCCTTAGGAGCTGTTTTAGGACAGAAAGATCTCACCCCTTATGCCATTTATTATAATAGTAAAAATTTAACCCCCGCGGAGTTAAATTATATTGTAACCGAAAAGGAGTTCTTAGTTGTAATTCATGCCATTAATAAATTCAGACATTATATAACTGGCCATGAAAAGTTTGTCCACACAAACCATTCTGCCATTAGATACCTAATGAATAAACCGGTCACTAATGAAAGAATAACTAGATGGCTCCTACTTTTATAAGAATTCAACATAATCGTTCCAGATAGGCAAGGAAAACAGAACACAATTTCCAATTTTCTATCTAGAATACAAAATGAAAACATTGAGTTGGGCATGCACTTCATCGGTCGGGCGACTGCGGACGAATAGCTAGGGTTACCAACTTCTGCAAGTGTTGAATTCCATGGAGGGGCACAAAGGGGGGAGCTCCATTCCCTCCTACAAGCAGGTCGTGGCCAGCCGAGGTAAGAAACCTATAGAAAATGCCAGAGGACTTTCTGGAGAAGGGATAAGGAACATGGAAGAGGAACAATATTTAATCAAAACAAGGGAAGATAATAGAACAAAAGAAAATGAGGAAGAAGACAAGAAACAGGGAGCAGAAAACAAAATGCAAAAGGGGCCATGTAAACCCAAGGCTGAGGTTACACCCAGAGTAGTTTTAAATGACCCTGCTCTGCAGGCACACAAGGACCATATGAGGACTTATGCTATCATTTGTAAATTCATGGGATTATGGCCCACTGAAAAGGCACTACGAGCGTGGATTAAATACCACCGGAAACCAAAAGGAGGCATAGACTTACATCTTGGGTCAAAGGGTTTCTTCACTGTAGTCTTTACAAATATCGAGGACAAAGACATGGTGTTTGAAGGAGGGCCCTACTTCTATGCAGTTGCAAGCCTCTACATGCGGCCATGGATGATGAATTTTGTCTTGGAGCGAGATACTTTCACTTCGGTCCCGGTCTGGGTAAGACTCTACTCCCTACCTCTTGATTACTGGCAAACTGAATCATTATCTACCATAGGAAACAAATTAGGGCATTTTGTCAAAGCTTCTGAGGCCATTAGAAGGGGAAAATATACTTCCTTCGCACGAATATGTGTGGAAATGGATCTCTCCAAAGCTCTACCGGATGAGTTCATCTTGAAAGTTTTTGATGAAGAATGGGTGCAAACAGTCGATTATGAACACATTCCTTTCAGATGTCGTAAGTGCCATGAGTATGGGCACCTATTTAGAGACTTCCCTCTCAGTAAAATGGAGAATAAAAATAAAGCTACCACAGTAAAAGATACTGAAAACTTTCACAAAGTGGGTTATAAAATAAAATGGGGTAAAAGGGGGCCAAAGCCATATCAAACAGAAGGGCTACAGGCCAGTTTGAACATGTTCCAAGTACTCAAAGAAGAGGAAAAGATAACAAAGGCAGATCAGGTAATGGAAGGTAGCCCAAGGGAGAAGGAGAAAGAAGAAAATGGTGAACAAACACAAGATATTAATAAACAGAAAGAGACTACGTTGAGCGATGGAGAGCTAGAAATGGACCAAGAAATGACCCAGAGTGAGATGGATATGGAAGATCATGAACTATAGGATATTCTTGATAGAGAACACCTAGATCTGGAAGGGTTCTTGAAACAGGGGACCATGGGAAGGGTAGATTCACTACCTCAAGAGGATTTCAACAGAGTACAACAGTTGTTCCTGTGGAAAACTCAGGCTAAAGGGTTGGAAAGGCAAAGAAACAATGAAAAGCAGGGAAACAGAGGGTTGAAAACTATGAAAACCACACTAGGATTAGCTCCTAGAAAACTAGGAAAGAAAAGAGGCAGAAAAAAGCAGAATGAGTTATTGATGGAATGTGGAAAGCTAATGATAGATTCAGGTAAAATAAAAGACCTAACCAGCTACTCCTTTATAAATCTTTCATATTGAAGTTCACATCTTGGAATATAAGAGGTCTAGGTAGTAAAAAGAAACAAAGATTACAAAGCAATATAATGAAACAAGAGGCTCCGGATATGATCTTTATCTAGGAAACTAACTGTTCTATTTAGAAAATAAAAGAAATTCACAGCAAATGGTTCGATAAATTTGAGTTTCTAGAAGTCAAAGCAGATAATACAGCAGGAGGCATACTCACTCCTTGGAACCCCCAAAAGATTGGCATAATAGATGCCGAGGCATCTAGGAATTATTTATCAGTGGTTATTCAGCCTGTGGGAGATAGGGAGACCTATTTGGTCACGAATGTTTATGGCCCTCGAAGGCTGGATGATAAATCAGGTTTCTAGATTCTCTTGTGGAACTAGGAGATAGACATGCAAGAGTACCATGGATCATGGGTGGGGACTTCAACATGATCAAATCACTTTCAGAAAAAAAGGGGGAACAAGAACTTTAAGCAAAAACTCTATAGCATTTCAAACCTGTATAGATAATATGAAGCTTGTTGACACTGATATGAATAATGGCCTCTTTACATGGAACAACAAGAGAGGAGGAGAGTCTCAAGTAGCCTTAAAGTTAGACAGATTCATAATTTCAGAGGACCTTATGCTCACCGACAAGGAAATGATAGTGAGAATTCTCCCCTTTGGTCGCTCGGACCATTGGCCTGTACAAATTGAGGTACAGGGCATTGGTACCCCCAAGAACAGACCATTCAGATCTAAGAATATTTGGCTTACCCACCCAGATTTTATCAGCAATATAGCAAAATGGTGGACATAAGATCTGCATATTCAGGGAACAAGAATGTTTATGCTATACAAAAGACTAAAATACATCAAGCTCAAACTGGAAGACTGGAACAAGAATGAATTTGGCAATATTTTTGAAGCGAAAAAAGTTGTTGAAGACAAAATGTAGGAACTCAATCAAGCCCTTATCATAGATGGATTTGATAGAGTCGGAAATGATCAAGTCACTAAACATCATCAAGACTGGGAGAACTTATGTAAACAAGAGGAAATATTTTGGAGACAAAAATCTAGAGTTCAATGGCTAAAAGAAGGGGAGCGAAACACCTAATTTTTCCACAGATCCAGCATGGCGAAGAGATCTCATAATAGGATCTCTTCGATCAAGGACAAGGGAGGTCATCTACTCAATTCACATGAAGAGATAGAAACTGTGTTAGTCCAACACTTTCAAGGTATAGCTAAGGAGACCATTGCAAACAGAGCTCATTTTATCAGGGACTTAACAAGGCATATACCTAGGCTAGTATCAAGAGAGGATAATTTCAATCTCAATAGGTCAGTGACTGAAGAGGAGGTCAGTGAGGTCATTAATGAAATGTAGAATGGCAAAGCGCTAGGCCCTAATGGTTTCAATGTGGATTTTTTTATTTATTGTTGGAGCATTGTTAAACAAGATATTCTGAATGTAGTGGAGGATTCTAGGATGAATAGAACCATTTTGAAGGTGCTCAATATTTCCTTCATCTCCTTGATCCCCAAACAAGAGAATGCTCAAACTCCAGACAGGTTTAAACCCATAGCTTTGTGCAATGTGGTGTATAAGATAATATCCAAAGTTGTTGCCAATAGACTCAAATGCCTTCTTCCTACTCTAGTTTTTGTGGAGCAATCAGGATTCAGGTTATGTGAAGGGTAGACAAATTCTCAATAACATCATTCAAGCACATGAAGTGGTGCATTCATTGTTAAGCAATAGGAGGGCCAGAATGATTATGCAATTAGACCTTACCAAAGCTTATGATAAGTTGAATTGGACCTTTATCAGGAAGGTCCTTCTAGCCTTTGGATTTGTTCATCACTGGGTAAGATGGGCTATGGCACTGGTAACTTCTTCTAGCTTTTCAATTCTGGTTAATGGTTCTCCTTCCAAGACTCTTATTCCTTCAAGAAGCCTTAGGTAGGGAGATCCACTCTCCCCCTTTCTCTTTATCCTCATGATGGAAGGACTAGGTCGGTCTATCAAGCATGTGAAAGAAGTTGGTAACATGAAGGGTCTCCAACTTTCTGAGACTGAACAGGCCTTGACCCATCAACAATTTGTTTATGACACTATGTTGCACGGAATCCCCACGGTCAAAGAAGCTCTTGCTTATAAACAAATCCTGCATGATTTTGCCATGGCTACAGGTATGGAGGTAAATCTCTCCAAATTTAAGATTTTTTTTCTTTAATAATAATATTACTATTCAGAGAAATATCTCCAGAATTCCGTGCTTTCAAAGGGATGTCCTTCCTTCCAAGTACTTGGGAGTTCCTCTAACTGATAAACCTATGCACAAGAGCATTTGGGAGCCGGTGATTAATAAGATGCAGGATAAAATCAGGAAATGGACTATCAGATCGTTAAACTTGGCAGGCCAGTTGGTGCTTACAAAATCAGTTTTGCAATCAATCCCCGTCTTCATGCTTTCAGCCCTTCCAGCTCCAAAAGGAGTTTTACAACAATTTAGAACCATTCAAAGAGACTTTCTTTGGGGTAAGGGGGAGGAGAGAAAGAAATGGGCCTTGGTAGCCTGGGATAAGATTTGCAAACCGAAAAACCATGGGGGCCTTGGATTGGATGATTTGGAAGTACTCAGCAAGGTTTTAGGGGCAAAATTATGGTGGCGTTGGGTAAAAGATCTAAAGGCTTAGTGGGCTAGTACTTGGAAAGAAAAATATGCTAACACTTAGCAAGATAATGATCACATAAGGATGACTAGCATCATAAAAGGCTCCCACATCTGGAATAAGGTTTGGGAGAATATAGGCTTAGTGCAAAAAAATAGCTTCTGGGAAATTAGAGAAGGAGATCTTGCTTTGTTTTGGGAGGATAAATGGAAACAAGAACCCACATTGTTAAGAGAGGACTTCCTAGACCTCGAGAAGGAAACTAATACCAAAGGGTTTCTCAGAATAAAATATTTTTGGGATCAAACCAATAAGGAAGGAAAATGGAGAATCTGGAAGAATATTGAATTCAGGGATGATCACCTCTTGAAAGCAAAAGAAGATGCACTACTGACAATGTTGGACCAAAGGTTCTTGTTTCAGAGGGGCATGACCAACTTAGATGGGGCAACAATAATGAAGGTACCTTTAATCTTAAGGAGACAAAGAGCATCATCCTTGAGCTGGTTTCCAATGTATAGGATAGGGTTTGGTAGAACCTATGGAGGCATCAAGGTTGGATGAAAATTAAATTCTTCATGTGGCTGGTACATCATAAGAAAATTCTGACTTGGGAAAAAATTAGGAAAAGGGGTGTTCTAGGACCTAGATGCCAGCTCTGTGAAGCCCAAGAGGAAACATGGAGCACCTTCTTAATAACTGCATTTTCACCTCTAGGTTGTGGGATACTTTTGCCACAATTTTCCAATAGACAGATAAGGACAAAGGAAGCATTATCAATACCATAAATAATTAGAGACAAAACTTCTCTGATCATGAGTTTCTTCGCTCAGCATGGGCTTTAACTCCAAGCTTCATAATTTGGAATGTATGGAAAGAAAGGAACAACGGAATCTTCAAAAATGAAAAAAGTTCCTCCCAACGCATTATTGAGCAGATCCTAAGACAACTTAAGGAGATGGTTGGCACTATAGTACGAAATTCCCCAAAGAATCCACCTTCAGAAAATGAAATGCAGATACTTCTTCAGTTGGGTATGCAGGGGCTTATACCACAGGGAATGGACAGGAAGGTAATGAATCTGGAAAATAAGCCAGATTACTAGCATTCTCCCCCTCAGGGTTTTCTGAAATACAACATTGATGGGGCCTCAAATGGAAACCCAGGCATTGCTGGTTTTGGAGGGGTGTTACAGGATGAAAATGGCTATATCCTTTTTATTTTCCATTGCCATTTGGGAAGAGCTACAAACAATATGGCAGAATTAATGGCACTTGAGCAATGTTTAGATTTCCTAAAGCAAGATAATCTCCAGAATATTATAACTGAAGCTGATTTTGAGTTGATCATTAACTCGGTCAAGAGAATCTGTTGTGGCACAGAATCGGAAAAAGTCTCAAGACATTGGAGGTTGCTTCAGGTCTTTCAAAGGATCCAGTTTCACCTCCTATACTTATGTACCATGAGTTTTACTCATGCGCAAAGGACGACAAATAAATTGGCTGTCATTCTGGCCAATCAAGGGGTGCTCTGCAGCAAAAGCAGGGTTAAGTTGAGTTGGCAAGATATGCCTCAAAACAGATTAAGGGAGCAGTGTCTTGATCAGGCGGATGAGGACATAAAGGTGTTCCAAAACAGAGCCACAGAAATGAGGTCTAGTTGATTTGGATTCTTTATGAAGTATTATTTCAAAATTGAGGTCTTTTTTGGGATGCAGGTCTCTGTCGGCCTCCTTAACCCATGTAACAACAAACCAGAAGTCTCAGGGGAACAACTGGAAGGAGGGATCTTCATCCTCCTTTGGCCCATGCGCCCGAGGTGATGGGTTGGTATGTGGGGACGAAGTCCAGACTTTCTCGGCAGATGCAAAACCGCCGCTTTAATTCCTGTGGTGGCTTTATTGCCCGCGGGGTGGTTTCTGGTTTTTCGCATGCACATCAATCCTAAAGCGGTTTTTCATAATCGGGAGCGATTCCACTCACCACGCAACACGTGGCCAAGGGTGGGGAGGAATTACCACCCTCATTGCGCGCTAATTCTCGGTGCTTTTAGTTCGGGCGATATGATCCACAACCGTTGGATCAAGCGAGGCAAATCCACAACCAAGATTAAACGTGCATGTTGGTGGGTCTGAAACAGAGGTTATGTTTCGTGCTGATCACACGACCTCTCTGGAATCGCGCACAAATGGTGGATTTCAGGTGGTTAAAGTGATCGGTGGTTATGTCAAAAATGGACCCGATATGATTATAAATTATGGTCTATTGGGTTCATCGGGTCCGATTTGTTTGTTAAACGGTGTGCTTGTTAGCCACCCGATATGATTTTCGTCCACTGGATATTTAACATAGGATCCAACGGTCAGTTGTGGACTGCTCGTTTGGTTTGGTGGGCCCGTGGCCCGGAGGTTTGTTTTGTCGTCTTGGGACCATGGATTGGGGTAGGCCTGTCATATTTATGGGCCTCACTGCCGTGGTCTCTTTCGTAAACTATTTCTCTTTTTAATTGAATAGAAGGATCCGCTCTTGCCTTAGCAAAAAAAAGAAAACAATGATCAAGCCGTAGAAGATAAATTTCCTGATGAATATTTTTTTGCAGTATCTACTAAACCACCTTGGTATGCAGATATTGCTAACTATTTGGCAACAAGAAAAATGCCATTTCATTTATCTCCTAGAGAAAAAGAAGAATAGTCCACAATAGCACGTCATATTCATGGATAAATGAGGAATTATACAAGACAGGACTAGTCCTCATCATCAGAAGATGTGTTCGGGAGGACGAAATGCCAGAGATACTAAAAGCTTGTCACGATGAGCCATGTGGAGGACATTTTTCTGACACGAGAACTGCGTACAAAATCCTGCTTTTAGGATATTCTTGGCCTTCCATTTTCAGGGACACCAAGGAATATGTTAAACGATGTGACAATTGTCAGAGAATGGGCAAACCTACTCTGTCAAATGAGATGCCACTGCAACCATAGGTACTTATTGAACCATTTGAAAAATGGGCACTGGATTTTGTTGGACCAATCAACCCACCTTCAAAGCAAAAGAAGTATATTCTGGTATGTACTAATTATGTCGCTAAATGGGTAGAAGCTAAAACACTTCCTTTTGCTACTGAAAATATTGTGGTTTCATTTATTTTGAGGATATTTTTACTCGTTTTGGTGTTCCAAGAAAAATTGTAATAGATGAAAGGACACAGTTCACATCCAGACTAGTGCAGAAGCTTGTGGACCAATACAAGATAAAACATCGGAAGTCAACTCCATACCATCCACAAGCCAGTGGACAAGTTGAGTCCACAAATAAGGTGATCAAGGCTATCCTTACAAAGACTATACATCTACACAGGAAAGACTGGGTGGAAAAGCTTCCAAAAGCCTTATGGGCCTATAGGACTACATTGAGGAATACTACAGGACATACTCCCTATGAACTTGTTTATGGGAAGCAAGTCTTACTTCCAATAGAGTTCTAGATCTAGACCTATAAGGAAACAATCCAGTTAGATCTTGACTTGTGAGAAGCCCAGAAGCAAAGGATGACACAATTAATTGAGCTCGATGAAATCAAACAAGAGGCCTTCCATATGACCAGCGTAGTGCAACAACAGAGGTCAAGATGGCAAGACAAGTACGTTAAAGGAAGGAAGTTTCATCCAGGAGATTGGGCATTGCTCTTTGATTCAAAATTCAAAAATTTTCAAGGGAAATTCCAAACCCATTGGCTTGGACGTTATGACGTTGAGAATGTCTTTGATAATGGTGCAGTTAGAATCAGTACTATTGACGAAGAGAGAACTCCTTTATTAGTAAATGGACATCAACTCAAGCTTTACTAGAAACCATTAACAAGAGAGGAATTTGTTAAAATGTTTTAAGATAATTCAGAACTGAAGATGGTCAAGAAGAATTCTTCTTCTTTTCCACCTTAGAAATTTTCATTCAGTTTGTTCTTCAATAAAAAATAATAATAATAATAAAAAATATAATAATAAATATATATATATATATATATATATATATATATATATAAAAAGTAAAAAATGTATATAAACATGAAAACCAACATGTTGTTGGCATGTTTATACAGAAAATTTAAAGTGAAAACCAATTTGTTGGCACTTCAAATTTTCTTTTCAAAAGGAAAAAAAAACTATAAAGTTCATCTACTAAAGCCTTCTTTCTCTTAAGCTGTAGAATCAACAACTTTCCACAGCTTGGACAACTTTCCACAACTTGGGCAAGTTCCGGAGCTAAACAAATTTCTGCAGCCTAGTAATTTTGAAGTCAACAAGGATGTTTGGTGATCTGGATTAAACAATAGTTGACAGCAAGGCATCTGCAGGAGATCAAAGGACAACAAATAAGGTTAGCAATAGAAAATTAAAGGTACATGCTTCTTTAATCTA
Organism: Pinus taeda; assembly: GCA_000404065.3. NCBI lineage: Eukaryota > Viridiplantae > Streptophyta > Pinopsida > Pinales > Pinaceae > Pinus > Pinus taeda. Next base: position 221,588 of record APFE031196318.1, on the reverse strand, counting down.
ACAATAGGGAAGGCTATAAAGCATGTGTGATTAAGAAGATATAGTACTAAAGTGCAATCATTATAACCTAAGGGTAATGGCCCCCTAACAAAATATCATATGCCACCACTTTAAAAGTCATGTCACGACCTTATGCCAAATCTGCCAAATTAATTACCAAATCATAAGTTTGAATGCGCCTAACGGTCGGATTCATTCCCATAATCCTTATGATAACCCATCCGTTCTTCCCTATTCTTACACTCCTCTGATCTTTCATAGCCACTCCATCTTTCCGCCAACTAGCAAACCCTACCAGTCCCGTTTTCCTGTCAAGGTAGCCAATCTTCGAGGCAAACCATCCTTTGGCATGGGGGTAATTGTTCGAATTGAGCCACCAGGGAAACAATTCCTAGAGGGATACCCACAAACTAGGGAGTTGCTGCAAAGAAGACAATGGCTGCAGTTCATTGAGAAATTTAACGGTTCCATAAGGAGGTAACCAAGACATTTGCGCGTTCATTCGATGGAATGGAGGCCGAAATTGGGGACATAAAGCTCACAGTAATAGAGTCTATGGTCGGTGAGGCCACCGAGCAGCTAAGAAATGGAGAAAACTGGTTTAAAAACAGAGGGATTGACAGTAAGGACTGGAAGGTCTTCCTCAAGAATCCAAACATGGACACTACGCTCTACAAAAAGGGTATTCCCAGCTCTTCTCTTAAAAACAAATGGAGAAACTTATTACTCGTGCTTCAAAAGTTTATCACTTGTGAGGGTAGGTTTGGGCAAATGTATTTTTATCACATTAGAATGATGATGCACTTCCTTGAGGATCATCAGATGAACCTCCCTATTTCCTCTTGAATAGCCTCAAGAAAATGGCTACAAATGTTCAAAAGAAAATTCAATGCATAGAAAACACCATGTATCATCATGGTCTGGTAAAAATATTGGTCAAATTTCATCTCTGAAGTATAGGGGATAACTGGGAGAGTTTCCTAATAAGGAATCATGTTGAGGAAAAATCCCTAGAAAAACCAAGTAGCAGCAGGGCCCTCAGAGGAAGAAAGAGAACCATAGAAATGACAAAGGAACAGGCACCTCAAACTTAGAAAGAGGTAACAAAAGAAGAACTGCCTATAGTAAAATTTTTGCAAAGAATGAAGAGGGGAAACCCTAGGAGAAAGAAAGCCAGCCTGAGTAAAGAAGAATTCTCACAAACTAAAACCTCTCCTCTAGAAGAAAAATCAGAGAATAAAAGGAGGAAAGTGCAGAAAACACAAACCCCAGGGTTGAGAAGGAGCACGAGGTTGAGCATGATTCCAAAAACAACCTCAAAAATTACAGAATACATTAATCTTGAGGAAAATGAGCCAAATGGAAAGGAGCCAACTGAGGAGGAGCCAACAGAGAACACTCCAACAAAGATTGAGCCAACAGAGAACGAGCCAATATAGGATGAACTAATTGAAAGCCCCGGGAATTCTCCAAATGGGTCACCAAGATAATCACCAAAGCCTTACAACTCACCTCTAGGAAGCTCGATACATAGTCCAGGTATTGACCCTCCTCAGTAGGAAATATATGACTATATAGTCACTAGAAAGGAAGGAGACAACAACAAAGGAAACCATTCAGAGCCCTGGAGAAGGAAGCAATCAGGGAAATGAGCAATCAACCTCAAACATCTTGAAGCATGAGATCTCTGAACTAGATACACTGAATCAGTATCTCAAAATTGAAAATCAAGCCTTGAAGACATAGAGTGAGATACAAATTGCCAAGAGTGACAATTTGATCCTACATCTAAGCTTGTGGTATAAGAAAAACAAGAGGTTAAAGAAAGAAACAAAATTATGCAGAGGGAGATAATCAGTTTAAAGTACAAAATTCTAACGAGGAAGCGTAGAATGCCAATCTTTGCCAGAAAGAAGAAAACAGTGAAACATGGAAATGACAAACAAGAGGCACAAGCAAAAGACAAGGAAGAAGTGTATGAGGACATACAACATCTCCAGTCTGGGGGAATGTACAGTCCGAAGATTGTCCTACCATGACATCCTTTTTGCCTAATGATCCTCTCTTTTTCCTATATATTTACCACTTAAATAAATCCATATCTACCAGGTTTTGATGAAGGTATGCAATAATATGTCTTCTTGTACATATTTAACTTTATACGCTATTGTTTTGTTAAAGTTGCAATTGGCTACCGAATCAGTCTGTTTCCGCAGCTAATCCAGGTTTCTATAGCTATCTCCATTGTTCGCAAGGTTCTAGAGTTCCAGGTGAGCAGCGAAAGGTGCGGATGGATAGATGATGGCTCCCTCATGGATACCTTCCTATCCACTTGAAACTGTTTGCTAAAAGAAGCATAGGAGATCAGAGTCAAACTCCAAGTCAACCGCCGGATTAACGCAAAATAGAACCCAAGATCAGTTGAAACCTTATTGTTTTGCTTTCGGAATAGCAAAATGATGGTTTAATGATATAAGTTTAGATAGGTTAGAGATATTAGGCTTGTAATATTCATACAGTTATGCCAAGGGACCTGCTATAAAACTAATGGCCGCACTGTTATTTGGGTGTGCGCCGAATAATATAATTGTGAACAGTTTGTGAATTTCGTGTGAATAGAATTGTTTTTTCTGTGCAAGCGTTGTGTTGATTGGAAGCTCTAAACTGCTATGTGGAGGGCCCCTACAAACAATGGCAGGTTTTAATCAATTACAATATGATTTCCTTTAATTCTTCAATTGCTTTGTTTTGTGTGACAATGCAGCATAATGATCTCACTAGTGAATTTTTATCTGCATAAGAACTTTAATTTTCTTTATACCTAGTTTAGACAGTTATCTAATTTTCTTTATACCTGGTACAAGATGATCCTTTCCTTTGCTTATTATCCAGCATAAATGAAGTGTGTTCAATTCACAATATAGATGTTGCTTGGGTTACTTTGTTTGAGCAAAAATTGAATAAGTGAGAAGTCCTCTGCTAAACAATTGAGTTCAACTGTTTTCCTTCATAGCTGATAGAATAACTTTCTTTTTGCACTTAGAGAATTAGGAGCTGCAACATAGAGATTCAAGATAAAAAATCTCAAACAATCTAACATAAGTAAAACCACTCTCACATCATCTACAAACTAATTAGATAGAGATAAATTCCTAGGAAACTTAATCGACTTCCTTAAGAATTACAACATTAATATAATTGACAAACACCACCCCCATCTTAAGTTTAGATTGTAACAAATACATAACGACCTAATGAATAACTTCTAAGCACATATTGTGCACCTGTATTTCATCAGTCTACGCACCCTGGTTGATAATTTATGATTGAAAATTCAAGGAAATTGAATTGACCAAACTCTCTCTCTCTCTATCTCTCTCTCTCTATATATATATGTATATTTAGATAATATTTCATTTTTATTTTAAAAGTTACATATGTCAATTTCACATTGAGCAATGATGAAATCACACATCGCTCTCATACTAGGTTGTAGAATGCACCTCTCACTGCAATAAGTCATTAAAACTCTCTATTACTCTTTAAAATCATGTGATAAATATCAACAAGAATTTAGTTATGTTCACACATGTGTGTGACTCACTAGCTTGATAATATATACAAAGAAAGCTCTTTTATGTTAAATGGGTACAAGAAAAGGGGGACACCCTTCACATATGCTAGACATCAATGATACATTAATACAACATCCATGTAATGCCATTTAATGATGTGGACACTGTTAGGTCCCTATACTACTAGTGTAACCCCTTATTGTTATTAGTACAACCCCCTTATTATATTGTTGTGCCCATGTAGTCCCCATATTGTTATTATTGTGCCCTTACATTATTATTGTTATGTTGTCTCTGATTATATTATGACCCCTTAGACTCCTATATACAGAAAGAAGGTCTTGTCTTTTGTATCATCTAAGAATTGTTCATTTGTGTAACATAAAGGAGGTTTCCCCCTCGAAGAGGCTTATTTCTAAGGCGTTGATCTATCTTTTCTATCTTTTTGTGAGCTAGTTTCATAACATTTGGTATCAAAACTTTGGATTCTAGGGTTTCACTGCTCCAAACAGGCCATCATGGAATTTTCACAATAACTGTTTAGCTACAAAGTTTCAGATGCTAAAAAAAATCCATTTGAGAAGAAATTGGTCTCAACCTCGGGTCCAAATTTAAGATCTTGTCTCGCTATATTTTCGGAGATATGATTTGAGGAAATTAGGGTTTTTGCAAGCTCCAAAATTTCATCTCAAATAGGTCATCATGGATGTTTCGCTATAAAAAAAATTCTACGAAGGTTCAGACTCTCAAATTAAAACCCATTTGAGCTAAAGTCTTGGTGAAGCTTGGACCTGAATTTTAGATCTTGTTTTACTATATTTTCAGTGATACAGTCCAAGACATTTAGGGTTTCTGCAGGGTCCTAAATTACATCCCAAATAGGTGACTTTGGGAAAATCATCATAAATTTCTCTTTGAGCATCAGATTGAAATTTTGTAAGAAGTTACAGAAAGAAGATGGATTCTAGTTTTCTGTGTATTGGCTTCAAACCCTAAGGTTCAAGCAATGACACGTGGCTCTTCGTACAAGTTCACTCTACTGAACTAGTCTATAATCAAGTTATCGTGGGAGATTAGACATAACTCTTCCTTGCAGAATCCAATCTTGATCAGACTTGCGGTGTTAGAAAGAAGACTCAGAGGGCTACTGTAGGACTTATATTGATAACTTGGAGATCTGAAATTACAGAGTTATAGTCGTTTCAAGATCGAGCTCCTAAAATCAAGAAAATGCAATACGAGGATGGAGTAATATTTTGATCTACATGAGGTGCAACTGTTACAAAAGGTACATATTGCATCTTCATATTTAGAACTGGATCAATTTCTATGGTATAAAGGGCTTTTTTCTTGTAAACCACTTGTTACGTGGTCAATTTTAATGGAGGAAATGATAGCACATTATGAGGATACAAAGAGAAACACCTTCTTTAGCCAATTGATAAATCTCAAACAAAAGTGTCAATGGTAGAGCACATTGAGGACTTCCAAAAATTGAATATAAGGGAAAATAATATTCTAGAGAAGCAGAGGATTGATGTCTCCATAGGGACTTTAAAGGATAACATTCAACATGAGGTTCGTCTTTGGAAACCTGATTCATTGGAGAATGCATTCAGGATGGCAAGAAAAACAAAAAGAAAAATATTGGCAACAAGGAAGTCTACCCCTCACAATTATAAATATGGAAGTGTTGTTTCTCCTAGCCTTCCACAACCTACAAGGTTGACACCACAACAATTGGAAGAAAAAAGAGCAAAAGGGCTTTGTTACAATTGTGATAACAAATACATTAAAGGTCATAAGTGTGCTGAGAAGAAATTATTTTACATTGATTGTGAAGAGGAGGACGAAAATGATCAAGAAATGTCAAAAGAAGAGGATGTACACTAAGAACCAACCCTAGAGAAAGAAGAAATGAATCTGACCATATCTTGTGAAGCATTGACAAGAATTACCACTCCTCAAACTCTCAAGATAAAAGGACATATCAAGAATAAAAATGTTCAAGAAGTGAAAGATAACATCGAGCAAGAAATGAATCTGACCATATATTGTAAAGCATTGGCAAGAATTACCACTCCTCAAACTCTCGAGATAGAAGAACATATCAAGAAGAAAAAGGTTCAAGAAGTGAAAGATCACATCGAGAAAGAAGAAATGAATCCGACCATATCTTGTAATGCATTGGCTGGAATTACCACTCCTCAAACTATCAAGATAGAAGGACATATCAAGAAGAAGAATGTTCAGGAAGTGAAAGATCACATCGAGCATGAAGAAATGAATCCGTCCATATCTGGTAATGCATTGGAAGAAATTACCACTCCTCAAACTCTCAAGGTAGAAGGACATATCAAGAAGAAAAAGATTCAAGTAGTGAAAGATCACATCAAGCATCAACAACAAGTTCTCCAACTTTAAAAGGATAAAACCACTTTGGTGCAGAATCAAATGAAACAACAGGAAGATCAACATTGTAGTGTATGAAGTTTTGATATAGGCGATTGGGTACTTTTACAGTGACATCTCAAGAAAGCTATTTATGAGAAGTGTTGGTGTCAGTGTATGAATAAATTATCCACTCCTTTTCCTACATTAATGTATCAATCCGGGTGCGTATTCTTTTCAAGGCAACACGCAAGGTATATGCAGGGGCAAGGTTATGACCTGCCCTCAACCAAGGGTTCGTGATTGACAATCAAAATATTGCTGAGGCAGAAGTAAAACTCAACTGCAGAATGTAAAAAGGTATTCACAATTATTTAAGAGATCTGTAGCAGCAATAAGAAATAAACACAACAAATAGAAAATACACACAACACAAGGAAACACGCAACACCTGATCAGAAGAGCGGGCCTAGCTCTCTGATCAGGGTTGCGTTACTCACGGCGAACGATAGATCAACAAAAAGGGTTATATTTTATTAATCTGAATACTGCTGTTACAGTATCATCTATGGTCCCCTTGATATAGGAATGACCCGTCTTTTATACAATACAAAGGAGAATAATTCCCCCCGAAACCTGGCAACTGTATGCCCAAAGATATACATCAGTTGTATCGCAACACTAGAGCCAAGAGAACCAAGGGCAGGAATGGTCAAAAAATGGGTTGAGGGCAGCTGCAATCAGTTATGTTGTTTAGTCGTGGTCAATTAGCTGCTGTGAATCATGAAACTGTTGCGATATGCTGCGCGATCAACACATGTGCTCCATAATCTGCGGCCATTACAAGTTTTAGTGATTTGTATAGGTAGAAACCTTCATGAATCTACTTCATTAATTAAATATCCCAAGAAATGATAAAAGGGGAATTACCTCATAATGTTACACAATAAATATATGCAAATGAATGCAAAAAGGGTGAAGAGAGGAGTGGAATTGCAGAGGAAAGATAGGACAATTTGGTGCCCAAGATATGCCCACAATTGGCCTTCTGCACGCCCTCGTGCAACTCGCCATCTCCGCAGGTCTGGGTTGGATAGGCTGTGTGTTTCCTGAAGTCGGGTGAGATCATATTCCTCTGCCATTTTTGTTCCTGGAACCTTGAACCCTTCTGAGAGGAAAACTTCCTTCCACCAATCATTTGGTACATTGTAGATTGGGGTGTAGTGTTTTGCTAGTAGCCATAGAATAGGGTATTAGAATCGAATTTCCATCCAACGAACCCCACATGTTTGGATGCACACCACATATCTTGGTACCCTGCTGAGTGCCCGTGCAAAATTTGGTGCTCCAAATGATTCTTTGTTCCGAACAGATGTGGGTGACATCATCCACCTCTTCTGATAACTATCTAGGGCCTCAGCCTGAAACGTGACTAATTGTTTGATGTAGAGATCGATGCACAACTTTTGTGTCCTCAGCATCTGTTCCTTGTTTCCCATAATTTCCAAAAATGTAGTGTGCTTATTATACATAGTCACTGATCTCTCGGGTTCTCCTCTAACCATAAAAGGCTTCATGACCTGATTTGACTTGAACGCGTCAGAAGCTTTTTGCCAACTTATCTGATTAAAAGTGTAAGAGGTGAGGGCCCTTAAATGAATGTCCCCCACATATGGAACCAGATTAAATTCTTTCTCAACACGCAAGAGATACCCATGCATATAAAGTTCACACATCAAGTGCTGAGTTGGCACATCATGGGCTCTTAATATCCGGAGGAATTGTACACCGTCCTCAATCTCATGACTAATTTCTTTTTGGATGCTTTCCAAACAAAAGAAAAGAAAGCGCTCATGCAAAAATAAAAAGTAACAAGAAGCAGGAGGGCGACATGCCATTCCTTCTTGTGCTAAATGGAGCATCTACTCTTTATCAGTTTTTAATTCTGCTACTTGCCTTTCCAGCTGCTCCACCTTGAATTGCTGTGCTTCGCATGCCTCAGTCGCATTATATCAATGCATTCTACATATTCAAATATAGTCGTGGATGCTCGCTCTTGGGCTCTCTTTACTTCATTTAGATATCATGCTGCAGTGGACTTCCAGGTCTGTACCTCGGCCGTCAAAGAAAATTCACGACCCTCAAACAAATATTCTATCGGGTGTGTCTGAGTGGTAACAGAAGTTGTTGCAACTTCCTCTACCTGCGTCCCTGCTTCAGTCGTCATGGGTTTGGGCTTCTTAGGACGCCGCTTATATTTCTTCACTTGGTTCTTCAACTGGTGCATTTGTTTCCTCAGCTTCTTAACCTCTGTTTTGAGTCGCATCGTTTCTTTGAACTGAAGCTGATATTTCTGTTTCATAGGCAGCCTTCATTGTTCACACAACTCCACCCATTCTTGTTTAACCACCACCTCATTTGGTAATGCAGCTGGTTCGACAGGTGGTGATTTACCCGAGGGAGTATCCACAGGGTTACTTCGCGGGGCTTCCTTACTTGGTTTCTCTTCCCGGGCAGCAACCATTTCCTTACTGTCTCCTACCTCGCCCTATTGTGAAGCTATCTCGACAGGTGGCAGGCTCATTCAGTGAATGTTCATTGGTGGTTTAGCCAAATTTCTCCTTCCAGGTTCCCTTATTTTAAAAACATCTGCCTCTTCCTCCATTTTGGGTCCTTGAGAGAGGTCTATGTGTGGATCTGTGGCCAACAAGCCTATGGCAGCTGGCCCTTCTTCAACCCATCATATTTCAAAATTGGTGGAACGGCCACCTCCTCTTCTATATGTTGAGCAGAGCGAGACACCCTTGCCCCTTTCAGAATGGAGAAGTAAGAGGAAAATTGAAAGAATTCTCCTACCTAATCTATCTCGGCACCAGTTGTGGTCTCGGGCCCCTTCCCTCTGTCTGTAGCGTCTCTGCTCTGGGTTAAAACCTTTGCTTGTACAGTGCTCTGTTCTGAGGTTGATGCTGGTTCCTTTGGAACAGTGTCAATCCCGACATTTAATTCCTCTGTGGTCTCCAAAGTCGGACAGGTTAATGGTGGTTCTTGTGGGACACCACCTTCCATGTCCAACATTTCTTGAATAGGCGATGCTGGCATTTTTTCTTCCAGCACAGCATTGATCCATATGGATTCCTGCATAATCACATCGATTCCATGCATTAAATCCCTATCCTTTTCTTTTGTTGGCCCCACAGTTCTTTTAGCTTCGGGCCCTTCTCGTTCTGGTTCTTCCTCCATTGGTTCTACGGTCGAGGGTGGTTCTTGTGGGACACCCCCCGCCGCAATATTAATGAATTCCTCCACCTCAGCCTGATGTGGTCCCTCCTTGCTTGTTATAGTGCTGCTGCTTTGCTCTACTAGCTCTATAGTCAAGGCTGATTCTTGAAGGAAAGCCTGGGTCGTGGTGCTAGTGGCCCTTTCTGTATTGGCCCCTTGCTGCAACCCTTCTTCTTTCATTGGTTTCAAGGTCGAGGCTGGTTCTTGTGGAGCAACCTCAACTGCCTGTCGTGGTTCACATTTTTTATTCTGTCCCTGCTCTTTAAGTTCCATCTCCATTTACTCCGGTTCCTCTTGATCTATATGTTCATCCTCTACTCCGGTTCCTTCCTCGATTGCTTCTGGCTCTTCCTCTCTAGCAGCTCGAGCAACCATTATTTCTTGCTCTGTAGAATCCCGAAATGTTCCCCACACGATTTGAAATTGTTAGGCCCCTATGCTACTAGCGTAACCCCTTATTGTTATTAGTACAACCCACTTATTATATTGATGTACCCATGTA
>APFE031196318.1:146093-211821 GCA_000404065.3 Pinus taeda | reverse complement strand
CTATTGTTATTATTGTGCCCTTACATTATTATTGTTATGTCGGCTCTAATTATGTTATGACCCCTTAGACTCCTATATAATAGAAAGGAGGTCTGCTCATTTGTATCATTCAAGAATTGTTCATTTGTGTAATGTAAATGAGGTTGCCCCCTCGAAGAGGCTGAATTCTAAGGCGTTGATCTCTCTTCTCTATCTTTTTGTGAGCTGGTTTCATAACATTTGGTATCAGAGCTTTGGATTCTAGGGTTTTGCTGCTCCAAATAGGTCATCGTAGTATTTTTGCTATAACTCTTTTTCTGTGACGTTTCAGAAGCTAAAAAAACCCATTTTAGAAGAAATCGCGCTGAAGCTCAGGTTCGAATTTTAGAACTTTTCGCACTATATTTGCAGAGATATGATCTGAGGAAGTTGGTCTTTTGGTAGACCCCTGAATTACATTCCAAACAGGTGACCTAGGGAAAATTGTCATAACTTTCGCTCTAAGCATCGGATTGAAATTTCGTAAGAAGGTACAAAAAGAGGACAGATTGTAGTTTCTTGCATATATTTTTTAGTGCCAAAGGTCGAAACAGTGACACATGGCACTTCATACAAGTTCGCTCTTCTAGAAAGGTCTATAATCAAGTCATCTTGGGAGATTGTGCATAACTCTTTGTTGGAGAATCTAATTTGGATCAGATTGGTGGCATTGGAAAGAGGACACAGAGGGCTACTACAGGTCACAATTTCAGAACTTAAAGACCCGAAAGTATAGAGTTACAGTCGTTTCAAGATTGAGCTCCTAAAATCAAGAAAAAACAAGATGAGGAAGTTTGATGGCAAGGATCCGGTAAATTGGATATTTCAGATGGAGCAATATTTTAATCTACATGGTGTACCATTGTTACAAAAGGTATGTATTGCATCTTCATATTTAGAACCGGATCAATTTTTATGGTATGAAAGGCTTTGTTTTCTTAAACAACTTGTTACATAGTCAATTTTCACGGAGGAAATGATAGCACATTATGAGGATACAAAGAGAAACACCTTCTTTAGAGCAACACCACAACATTTGGAAAGAGTAAAAGGGCTTTGTGACATATTGGAAATTAAAATTATGGCAACAAGGAAGTCTACCCCTCACAACTATCAAGATGGAAGTGTTGTTTCTTCTAGCCTTCCACAACCTACAAGGGTTACACCACAACAATTGGAAGAAAAAAGAGAAAAAGGGCTTTGTTACAATTGTGATAGCAAGTGCACCAAAGGTCATAAGTGTACTGAGAAGAAATTATTTTACAGAGTATGAAGAGGAGGAAGAAAAGGATCAAGAAACATCAAAGGAAGAGGATATACGCCATGACCCAACCCCAGAGAAAGAAGAAATGAATCAGACCATATCTTGTAAAGCATTGGCAAGAATTACCACTCCTCAAACTCTCAAGATAGAAGGACATATCAAGAAGAAAAAGGTGCAAGAAGTGAAAGATCACAATGAGAAAGAAGAAATGAATCTAACCATATCTTGTAATTCATTGGTTGGAATTACCACTCCTCAAACTATCAAGATAGAAGGGCATATCAAGAAGAAAAATGTTCAAGAAGTGAAAGATCACATCGAGCATCAAGAAATGAGTTTGACCATATCTTGTAAAGGATTGGAAGAAATTACCACTCCTCAAACTCTAAAGATAGAAGGACATATCAAGAAGAAAAATGTTCAAGCAGTGAAAGATCACATTGAGCATCAACATCAAGTTCTCCAACTTTTAAAGGATAACGCCACTTTGGTGCAAAATCGAATGAAACAACAGGTAGATCAACACCGTAGTGAAAAATGTTTTGATGTAGGTGATTGGGTATTTTTACTGCTACATCTCAAGCAAGCTATTTATGATAAGGAAATGTTGGCAATACTACATGCACTTAAAAAATGGCGACCTTACCAAATGGGAAGACTCTTCAATGATGAGGATGTGGAAGCATTGTTTTGTGATATTTCTATTATCCGACCAGATTGGATAAACGAAGCAAAGGATGAATGGAAGAAGGACGAAGAAGTATGGCCACTTATTCAAAAGTTGCAAAAGATACTAATTCAAACAATATTGTCAGAAATTGAAGAGGAAGGAAAAATCATATTGGAACCTGGAGCAGTCATAGAAACAAGAACCCAGCAGCTACGAAATCGATCAATTTCAGAGTATCTCATCAAGTGGAAGAAATTACCCGTTGAAGATTCCACATGGGAGGACAAGACTTTTATACAGAAGCATCAAGAACTACTCAAGCGTTGAGGACAACGCTTTTTGAAGGAGAGGGGCATGTTAGGCCCCTATACTACTAGTGTAACCCCTTATTGTTATTAGTACAACCCACTTATTATATTGATGTACCCATGTAGTGCCCATATTGTTACTATTGGACCCCATAGAAGCCCACTATTGTTATTATTGTGCCTTTACATTATTATTGTTATGTCGGATCTAATTATGTTATGACCCCTTAGACTCCTATATATAGAAAGGAGGTCTTTTCATTTGTATCATCCAAGAATTGTTCATTTGTGTAATGTAAAGGAGGTTGCCCCCTCGAAGAGCCTGAATTCTAAGGCGTTGATCTCTCTTCTCTATCTTTTTGTGAGCTGGTTTCATAACAGAAATTGACCAATGGCATGCATGACTAGCAGCTGGACCAGGCCATGGTTGGTAATGACTGCTGCCACTTTTTGCGAATGTCGAGTAGAGTACGCCATCAGCTGGAGACTTCTTAACAGGAAGAAAGACATATTCAATGAGAAAGCTTCCGCCCGTGGGAACCAGAGGTGAGCCAATATTTTGAAATGGTACTTAAACATGGTGTTGTACCTCCCTTCGCAGGTTATGTTTCTCATTACAAAACCTGCTACCTCACCCCATGGGTGTGGCAATGAGCTTTGGTCATACCCCCGACCCTTCTGAACAATGTTTTCTCTAGCCTATAAGAATGCTTCAGTGAACTCTAGAAGGGTGGTTCTTCATGAAAACCATTTATGCCCCTGTTGGGGTAACCTGCTGACCTCTGCAATGGTTTCTTCAGTGATATGGATTTCTATCCCCCGGACTTGAGAGCTTTCTTCTTCTATATTGAGTGCGAATTCAATCGCAATTGCCTTGTTAAATCCTTGCAACCTGTCAAAATAAACGTTCCACCCTACATTTACGAAGACCTGACATACCTCCGGATTATTTCTGACCATTGTCGTGCCCTCTGATTCATGGAGCATAGCTAGTCCACCCATCGCTGTAAGAACGTGATTAGCACGATGGGTACAGTCAGCTAGTAGGGGGGAGAGTAACAACAATCCAACTGACAAATGACAATTTTGTTGGCATGGTGGCCACAGGGTGAAAGGATAATAATGACTGGTACAACTCGAAAAACACAACAATTAATGGTAGGGTGTGGCAGTACAGGTGAATGATTATGGCTATTGAATACAGTGTACTGGGGAAATGACTAGTAAAGTTCTTGGCGTATGTTTTCAAATTCCAACGTGTAGGAATCATGATTACAAAATCGCACAAGTTTTTGGTTTCTGTTTTCATTGGATTCAGTAATGATGTGATATGATTATGGTTTTAGGTACGCCTTCGTTTCTTTATGACGGGACCCCCTAACTTAAATGCGACCGTCTGTGGCATGTACTAGTCTATTTTTGGAATATTTTAATTAAACTCGTAAGAGTCAATGAAGGCATACCTGGCGACTTACCTGACGGTGGAGTAGCAGCAAAGATAATCGGCAGAGTAACAACAATAATGGAGTAACAACGTCGGTGGAGTAACAACATCGGTGGAGTAATAGCACAGCGGAGTAACAACACTGATGTAGTAACAACATCAATGGAGTAATAGCACCAGCGAAGTAACAACACCGACGGAGTAACAACAACAGTGGAGTAACATCATCGAATGAGTAACAACAACAATGCAGTAACATCACCGACAGAGTAACATCAACCAGTGGAGTAGCAACAACAGTGGAGGAATAACACTGATGGAGTAACAACAACAATAGAGTAACAACACTAGTGGAGTAACAGCACTGGTGGAGTAACATCAACCAGCGGAGTAACAACAAATGGTGGAGTAATAGCACCGACGGAGTAACAACAACCAGCGGAGTAACAACACCAACGGAGTAACATCAAATAGTGGAGTAACATCAATAGTGGAGTAACAACACTAGTGAAGTAACACCAACAGTGGAGTAACAACACTAGTGGAGTAACAACAACCATTGGAGTAACAACACCGGTAGAGTAACAACAACCAGCGGAGTAACAACACCAGTGGAGTAACAGCACCAACAAAGTAACATCAACCAGTGGAGTAATAACAACAGTAGAGTAACAGCACCAGCGGAGTAACAACCAGTGGAGTAACAACAACAGTGGAGTAACAACAACCAGTGGAGTAACAACAACAGTGAAGTAACAACACCGATAGAGTAGCAGTAATCAGTGGAGTAACAGCACCAACGAAGTAACAACAACGACTGCTACTTGAAAAATTTCTCGGTTTCTCCTTATCATAATTCAATTCTTATTCTTGCAAAAAGACAACAAGTAGTAACAACATATTATTATTATTATTATATATATATATATATAAAAGGCAGAGGGAGCATTCTCTGAACCAACAACCATCAAACCAGATGTATCAAAAAGATGTTTTATGAAGGCAACTTTAGATGTTGGACGATGGTATAACTTCAGATAGTGTCCGTTCACCAGGAAGGAAGTATGATTTTCATCTACTGTAACCAATCTGATAGTGCCATTGGCGAACACAACGTCCACTTCATAAGGTCCCATCCAATGAGTGCGAAAATTTCCTTTAAAATCTTTGAACCGAGAGTCATATAACAATGCCTAGTCCCCTGTATGGAACACCTTATTCTTGATAAACTTATCATGCCATTACATTCTCTGCCAACATTTCTCTAGACAGCTTCTGAACGAATCTTGTCTAGCTCATTGAGTTGTTCCAGCTAGTGTTTCTGGGCCTCTGATAAGTCCAATCCCACTTCCAAAGTTGTTCTAAGCGTACTGATCTCGAATTCAACCAGAAATAAGGGAGATTTCCCATAGACTAGCTCAAATGGGGAAAACTCAGTTGTATTTCGCTATGTCATCCTATACGCCCAAAGAGCTTTTGGGAGTTTCTGCGACCAATCCCGACGATGACTTGCTACAGTTTTTGTCAAGATATTCTCCAACACCTTGTTTGTACTTTCTACCTGTCCATTCGCTTGGGATGGTAAGGAGTTGTCACTCTGTGTTTGACCCCATATTTTTGCATAAGCTTCTCTATCATGTGGAATGTGAATAATGCTCCTCCATTTGAAACAATTTCTCTTGAGGTACCATATTGGGCAAAAATCTCTTCAAAAAGGAAGTCTGCCACCACCTGTTCTGTTGCCTTTGCAACCGCACTGGCTTCCATCCACTTAGTCACATAATCAGTACATACTAGAATATGAACCTTCTGATGGGAGGGTGGGTTGATGGGTCCAACAAAATCGATGGCCCATTTCTCAAAATGTTCTAGGACTATCTGAGGCTGTAATGGCATTTCATCTGATTTCCCAGGTTGTCCCATACGTTGACAGTTGTCACATCTTCGAACATAATCTTTAGCATCTCGAAAGATAGAAGGCCAATAGTATCCCATTTGCAGCACCTTGTGGCTTGTTCTTTTATCTACAAAATGTCCTACACACAGCCCGCTATGGGCTGCCTTTAATATCTCATAGATATCATCCTCTGATACACAACGCTGAATTTGTTGATCCACCCCTATATGAAAGAGGTATCCCGCCATCCATGAATATCAGATACTATGATGAACAATTTTCCGTTGGTCCTTGTATGACAAATGAGGAGGTACTTTTCCTGTAGCAAGATAGTTAACAATATCTGCATACCACGGAGTGTTAACAGAAATTGCAAGAAGATATTCATCTTGAAAGATATCTTCGATAGGTGTACCTTCGGTATTGTTTTCTAATCTAGACAGAAAATCTGCAACCACGTTGTCCTTTCCTTCTTTATCTACTATGGTAATATCGAATTCTTGAAGTAGCAAAAGCCATCTTGTAATACGACTAGGAGTAATGGGTTTATTCATCAGATACCTGATGGCTGCATGATTCGTGTGTACAAAGGTGGGGTAACTAGTGATATAGTGCCAACACTTGTTAATGGCGTAAACAGCGAGGAATTCTTTTTCAGTCACTGTGTAGTTTAACTCGGCAAAGGCCAAGTTCTTGCTAACATAGTAAACTACATATGGTACCTTATCCACCTGCTATCCTAAAACTGCCCCAATTGTTGTTTGGGAAGCATCAGCATGAATATGGAATGGTAATGTCTAGTCTCGCCCTCTAAGGATGGGAGCACTACAGACCAGTTTCTTGATCTTCACAAAGGTTGCATCACAATCATCTATCCACACAAAGTCTGCATCTTTTGTTAGTAATTGAAAAAGCGGATGTGTTGTTTTAGTAAAATTTTCTATAAAGCGCTTGTAATAACCAGCACAACTGGTAAAGCTACGTATTTGAGTGGGTGTTTTGGGTATTGGAAAGTGTTGTATTACCTTTATCTTGGCTAGATCCATCCAGATTCCTGCAGCTGAAAGCAAGTGTCCCAAGGCTATTCCTTCATTCATCATCATATGGCATTTTTCCGTACTTAAGGAGACATGTGCCTGCTTGCATCTTTCAAGAACCTTTCTAGCTTTCCCAATGCTTCTTTGAATGAATCTCCATATGTCGTGAAAGCATCCATGTAGATTTCAACACTATCATCCATCAGATCAGAGAAAATCCCCAGGATCATGTAAATGTGGTCTTATCAATGTTCCACCAAGGTTCCGGGACGAGGGGGCGAGGGAGCGAGGGGGCGCGGGAGCGGCCTTTGCAAAAGCTCCCTACCATTTTTTAGGAAACGTGGGGGAGCGTCAGGGTATTAAAAATTTTAAATTTATAAATATAAAATATTATTTATTAATTGAGTCCACTATGACAATTTGGTTTGAATTGAAAAGCTGCAAAGCATGATCATTGATATGAATATCATTTGACATTATCCAAATTTTAAAATTCTAATTTATAATCATACATTATGATTAAAGTTTAAAGTTAAACCATATTGATGTTCCACTTCCTACTATGAACATCGAATATTGAACAGCAAATATTCAAGGGTTCCACAGTTTCTCTAAAAGGTAAAAATAACATTTTTTTAACAACAACAAAACAAAATGTGAGAGCTAAATAGGGTTGGGCAGAGGCTACAGCAAGGTATGCGAGAGCTAAAGGATCAGCCCAAGTGAAGTAGTTTGTTGTGGAGATCATGCCTAGGACTGACAAGTGGACAGCCAAGATTGGCTGAAATCTGTGGACAAAAGAAGTCTGTAGCTGCAAAGAAAAGAGGGTTACACAGTACACTAAGGACAGCAAGAGTACCAATGTACCATGGGCTAAAAGGATTAAGCCCAGGTGAGTTTTGTATTCTGCTGATTGTGTTTATTTGTTGAGCAGATGAGGCCCTAATGGACTAGGCCTCAGCCCCAGGGTTTTAGTAAAAACTTTTTACTAAAAACTATATAAAAATGAAATTCCTAATATCAAAAAATAAAATTCAACTAATCTCGATTCTCTATTCAATGTTAAATTTGGATTTGGTACCAGTTCTGATAACACTAGTATCCTACAATTCTGTCCTGAATCTTGAGGTAAGTAATTTTATGTAAACTAAACGTTGGCAATACTCATTGTTAAGTTCAAAATTTCACTGCATTTTGAAAAGCTAATACCACTGCATTGACAAGCTAATACCATACTCTGCCAGGTGTTTACAATTCAATGTTTAGTGCATTAAATCTTTTTACAGCGAACTACATTTTAATTTTTTTTCCTATGGTGAACCACTGAAAATGGAACCTATTCTCCACTAGTGCTCACGGTTTGACAGTGGCGCCTAGCAATCGCCATCCTCCAAAAACGAACGTATTGAATAAGACTACTTATAAGGGATGGAGTTGAACAATGGAAGCGGACAGGTCTCTGTGCACCAAACTGTCTTTATCCATAAATGTTCATGGAAATAATCTCCTCGGAAGAATAGACAGCTAAATGGAATCTGTCACACAACCTGGGATTGAATCGCAAATCATTCACGCCTTTCTATAATAGTTATAGCAATCTGTTCCAGTTATAAAGAAACAAAAAACTTATTCAGGTCTATCGAATCGACGAATTGTTGCGCTATGTTGGACAGGTCACAGAACTCGCTTTTGGGTAAAAAAAATAATACAATTTACAAACTTGCAGCGTTTATAACTCAAATTTGATAGGTCGAGGCGACTTTCAGTGAAATACTAACCCGTATCGACTCTCGAGTTGCAAGTGCCAAGCTGTAGCAGACTGTAGTCCGGACTCCGCGCGGCTGTATCAACACGCAGTGCTCGAACGATGGGAGGCTGGAGCACTCAACAAACACGCGACTTCAGCAAACACGCTCAGGCAGCAAACACGCTCAGCAAAACACGCTCAGGGCCTCAGGCTTCAGCAAAGTTGCAAACACGCTCAGGTTGTGTGTTCATGGTTCACGTTGGGCGCTGTTTTATAACAATAAACCAACTATTTCCCGCCATTTCCCAAAGCATTAAACCCTAAACATTAATGAAATTAAGTTATAAAATGTTAATTAAGCATTAAATCGTGATTTTAGTTAATTAAAACCGTTAATACCGAGGTAACGTCCCCCCACGCCCCCTCTCGCCCCCCTCGACCCTCTCGCCCCCCCTCGTCCCCCCACGCTCCCTCACGTCCCCCCACGTCCCCTTTTTCGGAAACGACTCCTCAGGGAGGGGAAACGTTTCCCTGGCACGTCCCCTTGAGTTTCCTGCATTTTGGGAGCGTGGGGAAACGTCCCCTACTCGTCCCCAAGTCCCCGGAGCGCGAGGGAGCGAGGAAACTAGACCCCTAGGGGGGGGGGGGCGAGTCCCCGGGGAACACTGGGTCTTATCCTAATCTTCAAGAGCTATCTATATTTGGTTGTATCCACTAAATCTGTCTAGGAAAGAAAAAAACTTCTTCCCCACTAATGTATCAGAGACTTGGTCAATGAATGGTAACGGAAAATGGTCTTTCTGAGTTGCCTTGTTTAATTCTCTGTAGTCCACACATATTCGCCATTTACCGTTTTTCTTAAGGACCATTACCAATGGGGAAACCCATTGGCTGTCTAAAATGGGGTAGATAAATCCCACATCCAACAGCTTTTGGAGTTCTTCCTTAAAAATGTTTGTCAGGATAGGGTTCATTCTTTTCTAGGGTTGCCTTACGGGACGACAATCCTCCTTAATGTATATGTGATGACTGCACAAATTAGAAGGAATTCCCTTCATATCTGAGTAGTCCCAGACAAAGGCTTCTTTGTGTTTCCGAAGAACATGCAGGAGTTGTTTTTTCTGGGTATCTGACAGTTCTGGATTGATATGCAAGGTTTTTCCTGGTTCTATTTCCATGGAAACACGGTCATGGGACGTGGCTATAGGTAGCTCCTCGAATCCATCTGCTACTTCAATACTTTCCTGAGTCTCATAGCTCAAGATGGACTCCAAGATTCGCTGATTCAAATATGAAACATAACAAGGATCACTGATAAAGGTAGTAATTGCGT
This sequence comes from Pinus taeda, assembly GCA_000404065.3. Taxonomy (NCBI): domain Eukaryota; kingdom Viridiplantae; phylum Streptophyta; class Pinopsida; order Pinales; family Pinaceae; genus Pinus; species Pinus taeda. Next base: position 202,103 of record APFE031196318.1, on the reverse strand, counting down.
CATCTTCTGTCTCATCTTTCAACTGGAGGGCATGCCCAATAGTGAGAACTGGTCTTAACTCCTCGTTTTCTGATTTAGACTCTTTCTTATGTACAGATATCTTATGGCCTGCTGGTTTTGCTGATGGGTTAAGTTCTGCTGGTGGATATAACACCAGATTCTTAGTGTTTTGCCCATTTGAAATGATCATATGCCCAAAACGACACCCAATATAAGCGTCTGTGGTTGCCAGCCACGGTCTTCCCAGGATAAAGGGATGGCCTCCAACTGGAGATTGCGTCTGCAGTACTAGGAAGTCCACAGGGTAGTGCCATGAATCAACTGAAATCGTGATATCTTCTAATTTCCCTACTAGTTTAACTATAGATCGATCTGCCAGTTCTAACACCGTAGGTGTATGTTTCAAGTTACAAAGCCCTAATGCATGCATGGTTTCAACAGTGTTGACATTTATGGCAGTGCCCAAATCTACCAGTATATTTGGAATTTCTACCCCTTTAATGTGCACAATCAAAATTGGGTTCCTGGTATCCCCATGCTTTACAGGCATGGACCTTCCCATCATGAAATCTGATAGTTTCCCCACTACATGAATGGTGAGCGGATCTCTCAATTTATTTTTAGGCTTCTTAGCACAATATTCCCTAAGAATTTTCACGTATATAGGTACATCTTTCATGGCTTGCAGCAGGGGAATATTGACAAATAAATTCTGTAGCTCCCCTAACAAGTCAAACTCAGTTTGAGGGGTTGGTTTACTCAAAGGCAACCTTTCTGGATAGGGCGGTTCAGCTTGGGGTTTCTGAGTTACTAACGGTGGAGGAGGTGTATGATTTTTTTTAACTCAGTTTGGTTCCTCTCCGACCATTTCTGGTTCCTTCTCCTCACTGTCAATTTGCTCAATGATAACTAGTGAGGGTTGAGCGCCTATGGGCCGCCCAGATCATAAATGCATCCCATAGAATTTTGCGGTGGAGATGCTGTATGAAGGCAGGTTGAGGGTGTCAGCTTGTTGGACCCCTTTATTATTAGGATTCAGATTGGGTTGGATAGGGAGTTGAGGATGAATAGGCTGATTAGCAGGGGCACATTAGAGGGCAACTGAAGTTGTTGTTATGGCATTGACTGAGAAAACTTACCAAGAGGGGAAGGTCCTCACCAGTTCGAAGCCCATGAGGAGCTTGAACTAGCTTGAGGAGCCCGCTGCTTCCAAGATGGAAACTGGTATTGGGGCCATACGGGCGGATAAGGCATAGTCTAGGGACCCATATTAAAATTGCTAAAATATTGAGATGGATCTGGAAACATACCTTGATTTCCCATCGACGGCCGAGGTTGCCATGGCTTCTTAGGTCCCATAAATTATAGCTGCTCCATATCTTCTCATGTCCCTTGAAAAACCACTTTTAGTCCTGGCAAAGATGGGCATGAACTTGTCACGTGCTTCAATTCACAGATTGCACACTCCTCTACAAAGTTCAACGAAGATTCCCTCTGTGGATGTTTCTTTCTGCATGTGGGGCAAAATATGACCATAGTTCTTTCTAATTCTAGTTGTTTTTGTTTTACCTGCAGTGTGTCCATTTGTTCAGACAAGGTACTCAGGATATCAGTCCTCACGTTGTCCAGCAAGTTCCCAATTTCCACTTTTGTAACACCTCTGCCAGATACCTTCGTTGATCGAATTCCTTGTTTATTCCTTGCAACCCCTCTTGAGCACTGAATACACAAATCACAATTGGTATCAAAGTCCTCCTTTGATATATCCCCTCTTCCAACTATATTCAGCAATTCCAACGAGTCTTCTAGGAAGGCCCGGAGGAGGATAATTTTCAGAATGTCTTAACCAGGTCGGAGTGACCTGACCTCTGCAAAGTGTATTTGAAGCATTCCACACAGTCTTCCATATTTTCGTCCTCTTTCTGTATAAATTTAAAAAGTTCTTCTTTAATATCCCGTGATTTAAGAACACAGGAGCCTAGGGTTCAAGACCTGGAGTAGGGCATCAAAAGACTCCTCCCTCCCCAAGAACAAGACCTTAATCAAGAAATAACACACACACGTCAGAGGACCCTTCCCTCCTCAAGGCGAGAGATTGGGTTTCTTGAAAGCAAACAAAATGCTAGAAAAATCTAGGCTTAAAGCGTGGAGCAGGGTGTCAAAAGACTCCTCCCCCCCAGGGAAAGAGATCGGCCCTACTAAAAAAATTCAAAATAAGCGAAATACCTGCGCTCAGTACCTAGAGCAGAGTGAAAAAGCTCGTTCTCTCCCCAAGACGAGAGATTGACCCTTTGGTTAACACAGATCGTGTCTTGCACCTCGTTAGCCTCCCCGACAACGACGCCAAAATGTTGGTGTCGGTGTATGATTAAATTATCCACTCTTTTTCCTACATTAATGTATCAATCTAGGTGCGTATTCTTTTCAAGGCAACACGCAAGGTATATGTAGGGGCAAGGTTACGATTTGCCCTCAACCAAGGGTTCGTGATTGATAATCAAAGCATTGTTGAGACAGAAGTAAAACTCAACTGCAGAATGTAAAAAGGTATTCACAGTTATCTAAGAGATTTACAGTAGCAATAAGTAATAAACACAACAAATAGAAAATATACACAACACAAGGAAACACGCAACACTTGATCAGAAGAGCAGGCCCAGCTCTCTGATCAAGGCTGCGTTACTCATGGCGAACGATAGATCAACAAAAAGGGTTATATCTTATTAATCTGAATACTGTTGTTACAATATCATCCGTGGTCCCTTGATATAGGAATGACCCATCTTTTATACAATACAAAGGAGAATAATTCTCCCCGAAACCTAGCAACTATATGTCCAAAGATATACATCATTTGTATCACAACACTAGAGTCGAGAGAACCAAGAATAGGAATGGTCAAAAAATGGGTTGAGAGCAACTGCAATCAATTATGATGTTTTGTCGTGGTTGATTAGCTGCTATGAATTGCGGAACTGCTGCAATACGCTGCGCGGTTAACACCTGTGCTCCATAATTTGCGGTCATCACAAGTTTTAGTGATTTGTATAGGTAGAAACTTTCATGACCATACTTCATTAATTAAATATCCCAAGAGACGATAAAAGGGGAATTATCTCATAATGTTACACAGTAAATATATGCAAATGAATGCAAAAGGGTGAAGAGAGGAGTGGAAATGCAGAGGAAAGATAGGCCAATTTGGTGCTCAACAAGAAGGAAATGTTGGAAATACTACATGCACTTAAGAAATGGCGACCTTACCTAATGGGAAGACACTTCAAGGTAAAAATGGATCATGATAGTCTTAAATACTTTTTAGAACAAATATTATCTTTAGGAGAACAGAAAAAATGAGTCACGAATATGTTGGGTTATAAATTTGAAATCATCTACAAAAAAGGGAAGCAAAATGTTGTTGCAGATGCACTCTTAAGAAAGGATGAGGATGCGGAAGCATTGTTTTGTGTTATTTCTATTATCCAAACAAATTGGAAATGAAGCAAGGGATGAATGGAAGAAGGACGAAGAAGTGTGGCCACTCATTCAAAAGTTGCAGAAGATCCTAGTTCAAACAATATTGCCAGAACTTGACAAGGAAGGAAAAATCATATTGGAGCCTGGAGCAGTCACAGAAACAAGAACCTAACAACTACGAAATCGATCAATTTCAGAATATATCATCAAGTGGAAGAACTTACAAAATAAAGATTCCACACGGGAGGAAAATAATTTTTTAAAGAAGCATCAAGAACTACTCAAGCATTGAGGACAACACTTTTTGAAGGAGAGGGGCATGTTAGGCCCCTATACTACTAGTGTAACCCCTTATTGTTATTAGTACAACCCCCTTATAATATTCTTGTGCTCATGTAGTCCCCATATTGTTAGTATTGTGCACCATAGAAGCCCACTATTGTTATCATTGTGCCCTTAATTTATTATTGTTATGTCGGCTCTGATTATATTATGACCCCTTAGACTCCTTTATACCGAAAGGAGGTCTTTTCATTTGTATCATCGAAGAATTGTTCATTTGTGTAATGTAAAAGAGGTTGCCCCCTCAAAGAAGCTTATTTATAAGGCGTTGATCTATCTTTTCTATCTTTTTGTGAGCTGGTTTCATAACAGACAACCTGATGATGTGGTATCCATGTTGTCACAAATCTCAAAGTAGTGTGCATGAGTTCTAATTTGTAACATCCTAACCTATGATGATGAATTAAACTCCGAACAAGATATAAGGCACTAAGACATAAATAATCCAGGTTAGCAAAAATAACATGAGCTAATCTTACCAACTTGCTTAAGCAAATCATGGTGGTACAACCTCATCCCCTTTACATGTTGTTTTTGGGGTAAGACACTAGTGATAGGTAAATGTGATCTAATTTGTCGAAGGGGACTAGTAAAACTTATAAATTAACTTTCAAATTCATGAGGTGAAGTATTAAGTTTGTTTTTGGTCCAATTAATCTTTTTTTTCTACTAAGAATCTTCATAGATTTTATTGCAAACCTTTGAGAGTCTTTTAAATTCAATGTTTTGCTACTTGTGCACCATTTTCTGCCCCTTTCTATTATTTTTCATTAATTTTTTAGTCATTTTTTTCTTTTTCTAGGCATTCAATTCAAAGGCCTCAGTGATGGGTCTTTTATTGAAGTAGTAGGTATTTTTGTTTTCTCTTTACCTCTCTACCTATTGTTTTGGTTTGATTTTATTGAGGTTTGTATGATTCTTTCCTTTTTTTATTCAGATTTTTTATGGTGACATTTGAAAAGCTATTCACATGTTGGGGAATGCAAAATTTATATGAATGAGACGAACAGGTAAGAAGACTTGTGGAAAGTGTTAAGTATGAAGGTGATATGATTATGATATCTACCCTGATCCCTAGCAATACCTAGTGGCATAGGCCAAAACATGCTTATCTAAGAATGATTATGTTTTCCCATGGTTAGATGAGACAAGAAGGTAATATTTTTACTCAATTATAGATAATAAAGGTTTATATCTATGTTGCAATGCATTTTACAAACAAGTTGGAATTATTAACACTAATGTTACATTTATCACTATTGGCAATTTATCATTGGGAATTTTAAATTATCGGTCATATGAGGGAAAATATTAGAAATTATTGGGGGATTTTAAAAAATTAAAAAATTAAAAAATATTCATTTTTTTCAAATTTTTAGCTTCTAAAGGAATACCAACATCTAACAAAAGCATTTCTACATAAATATGAAGATAAAATCGATAATTAAGATGTATAAGGTGTCAAGTGATACATTAGATATTGGTACTGAAATATGATATTTTTCCTAAGTTATAAGACCTACTAGAATGATACAAAATCACATCAAAACAAAAATATATGTATCTCATGAGATGAGTCATGGCAAAGAAAACAATGGATTTCTCCTTGTTTGCTTAATGGTAAATGGTCACAATATCCTAAATAATGTTATCAAAACTAGACCAAAAGATTTGTCGACCAAATAATACATAAAACATTCAAATTTTGAAAAGAACATATAATTCGTGTGCATCCATATGAATCCAAATTACTATACATAAATATGCATAGTTTTTCATGAATATAGCAAGTAACAGTGCATATAATCAAAATAGAACTGAGTGTAATCTATTTATCAAAGTAGATCAATAGAGAGGCTCTAAATGGCCTCCAGAGTTCGGAAAAAATCATGTTACAATATATAGCTACATAACATCAAAATCATTTCCTATATTGGGATCATCCTCATCAATATCACCCTCCAAGCATTAAAATAAGATATAAAAAGGTAATCATGAGTAGTCAAAGATTTTGCTTGGAGTAAAGTGTACATTTTTATTATGGTCATAACAAAGGAGTTCAACAGTCAATGCCACCAAAATTGAGGTACATAGAGAGCTTGGTGCCCTTGATTAAATGCCAATTCCATACCTTCATACATCACAAAATCCAATAGAAAAGTTGCAATCTTGCCAATCCTGAAATATTGAAAACTATTAAGTCTGCCGAATTTTGAATGAGATCTAAGATTCTACTTTCTGCAACCAAAGAGGTTGGAACCAATCTCAAACATCTTGAAACAATTAATGGTAATGTTAAAAATTTAAATAGAAGATAAAGGAGGATGTCACTTTTACTTTAAGAATTTAATATTACCATTAACTACTAGGATATGTATCTTATGAGATGAATCATGGAAAATGAAAACAATATATTTCCCTTTGTTTTCTTGATGGAAAATAGTCACAATATCCTCACAGTTCAATCTCCTAACAATTTTTTTAAAAATGAAGGTTAAAAGAGCAAAAAAATGGTTATAAGTCGAAAATGATAGAGAGTGATAATTTCCATTTTATCGCAATAATTACCTAAATTATTGTGATAATTTCAAAATTGGAAATTATCGCAATAATTATTTCTAATGTCATTTCCAAGGTTGGTTTTTGGTGATATTATCGCCATAAGTGCAACAATAATTAACACCATTTCAAGCTAGGAAATAATGCATGGAATCATAATAACTTAAAGAAATGATCATGGTGTAGTGTATGCTATCACATATGCAATGAATGATATGGGGAGTAGAAATTGATATATCATTGCAAAATGAATCTAAAACAAGGTTGCATGGAGTGGGAGTATTTTTTAGAGTGGGAGCATTGGTTTCTAAAACTCCTCAGAAGCAAAGTCTCTCTCTCTCTCTCTCTCTCTATATATATATATATATATATATCACATTTATATTAAAAAAAACCAAAACGGAAAATTAGTTGTAGAATATATGAAAACATGCATGTTTGTACATCAAAAAAGAGAAAAATGGCATCCATAATACATTAATAATTAATTATTTGATCATTTCCCATCCAGATTATAGCAATTACAAACAAACATAAAATTTCTTAAGCATATAATAGAAAGTAAACCATTAACTTATCAATGACATAGGTTATCCAACGACTATCGACTATCAACATGACCATATAGTAATGTTTACAAAATAGGCCCCATCTATACATTGAAGTTTGAATACCAAAAGGTTCAAATACAAAACATAGTAGTGAATCTACTCACAACATCACAACTACTATGAAGGTGTCCAAGTGGTGATAGTAAAGTAAATGGACACAAAAGTTGTGGAAGTGAAGATAAATCCCTGTTTATAATTTCCAATTTATCACAATAATTTCCTAAATTATTGCGAAATTTTCAAAAGGGAAAATTATTGCAATAATTATTGCTAATGTCATTGCCAAGGTTGGTTTTGGTGAAATTATCACCATAAGTGCAACACTAATTAACACCATTTCAAGCTATGAAACAATGCATGAAATCATAATAACTTAAGGAAATGATCATGGAGTAATGTCTTCTAGCACATAGGCAATGAATTATATCGGGAGTAGAAACTGATATATCATTGGAGAATGAATCTAAAACAAGTTTGCATGGAGTGGGAGTATTTTTTAGAATGGGAGCATTACACGTGTGTGTGTTTGCGTGGAGTGGGAGCATTGGTTTCTAAAATTCCTTGGGAGTACTCTCTCTCTCTCTCTCTCTATATATATATATATATAGACACACACACATCACATCTATATTAAAAAACAACCGAAATGCCAAATTAATTGTAGAATATATGAAAACATGCATATTTGTACATCAAAGAAGATTAAATGGCATCCATAATACATTAATGATTAATTATTTAATCAGCCATCTAGATTATAGCAATTACAAACAAACATAAAATATATTAAGAGTATAACAGAAAATAGACCATTAACTTATCATTGAAATAGGTTATCCAACAACTATCGACATGACCATATAGTAATGTTTATAAAATAGGCCCCATCTATACATTGAAGTATGAAGACCAAAATGTCCAAATACAAAACAAAGTAGTGAATCTACTCACAACATCATGACTATTGTGAGGGCCTCCATGTGGTGATGGTAAAGTAAATGGGCATAGAAGTTGTGGAATTGGAGATAAAGCTTCTATTGATAATTTCCAATTTATCGCACTAATTACCTAAATTATTGTGATAATCTCAAAAGGGGAAATTATCGCAATAGTTATTGCTAATATCATTGCCAAGGTTGGTTTTGGTGATATTATCGCCATAAGTGCAACACTAATTAACACCATTTGAAGCTAGGAAACAATGCATAGAACCATAATAAATCAAAGAAATGATCATGGAGTAATGTCTGCTAACACATATGCAATAAATTATACGGGGAGTAGAAATTGATATACCATTGTAGAATGAATCTAAAACAAGTTTGCATGGATTCAGAGTATCTTTTAGAGTGAGGGCGTTGGTTTCTAAAAGTTCTCGATAGCAAAGTCTCTCTCTCTCTATATATGTGTGTGTGTGTGTCTGTGACATTTATATTAAAAAACAACCAAAATGCCAAATTAGTTGTAGAATATATGAAACATGCATATTTGTGCATCAAAGAAGATAAAAATGACATCCATAATACATTAATGATTAATTACTTGATCATCAACCATCTAGATTATACCAATTACAAACAAACATAAAATTTATCAAGCATATAATAGAAAGTAGACCATTAAATTATCATTGAAATAGGTTATCCAACAACTATAAACATGACCATATAGTAATGTTCACAAAATAGGCCCCTTCTATACATTGAAGTATGATGACCAAAACATCCAAATACAAAATAAAGTAGTGAATCTACTCACAACGTCACAACTATTGTGAGGGCCTCCATGTGGTTATAGTAAAGTAAATGGACACAGAGGTCGTGGAATTGAAGATAAAACGCCTGTTGGTAATTTCCAATTTATCTCAATAGTTACCTAAATTATTACGATAATTTCAAAAGGGAAAATTATTGCAACAATTATTGCTAATATCATTTCCAAGGTTGATTTTGGTGATATTATCGCCATAAGTGCAACACTAATTAACACAATTTCAAACTAGGAAATAATGCATGGAATCATAATAACTTTAAAAAATGATCATTGAGTCATGTCTGCTAGCACATATTCAATGAATTAAATGGGGAGTATAAAGTGGTATATCATTGCAGTATGAATCTAAAACAAGTTTGCGTGGAGTGGGAGTATTTTTTAGAGTGGGAGCATTGGTTTCTAAAAGTCCTCGAGAGAAAATTCTCTCTCTCTCTCTCTATATATATATATATATCTATATCTATATATATATGTTGTGTGTGTGTGTGTGTGTGTGTGTGTGTGTGTTGCATTTGTATTCAAAAGACAACCAAAATGCCAAATTAGTTGTAGAATATATGAAAACATGCATATTTGCACATCAAAGAAAATAAAAATGGCATCCATAATACATTAATGATTAATTACCTAATCATCAATCATATAGATTATAGAAATTACAAACAAACATAAATTTACTCAGCATATAATAGAAAGTAGACCATTAACTTATCATTGAAATAGGTTATCCAACAACTATCAACATGACCATGTAGTAATCTTTACAAAATAGGCCCCATATATATATTGAAGTATGAAGACCAAAAGGTCCAAATACAAAACAAAGTAGTGAATCTACTCACAGCATTACAACTATTGTGAGGGCCTCCACATGGTGATAGTAAAGTAAATGGAGACAAAAGTTGTGGAAGTGAAGATAAAGCCCTTGTTGATAATTTCCAATTTATCACAATAATTACCTAAATTATTCTGAGAAATTATTTTAAAAGGGAAAATTATCTCAATAATTATTGCTAATATCATTGCCAAGGTGATATTATCGCCATAAGTGCAACACTCATTTACACCATTTCAAGCTAGGAAACAATGCGTGGAATCATAATAACTTAAAGAAATGATCATGGAGTAATTTCTGCTAGCACATATGCAATGAATTATATGGGGAGTAGAAACTGATAATCATTGCAGAATGAATCTAAAACAAGTTTGCGTGGAGTGGAGTGTTGATTTCTAAAGTCCTCGGGAGCAAAGTCTCTCTATCCCTCCGTTTGTGTGTGTGTGTGTGTGTGTGTCTCTCTCTCTATATATATATGTATATATATTCCAAATTAGTTGTAGAATATATGGAAACATGCATATTTGTACATCAAAGAAGATAAAGTTGGCACCAATAATACATTAATGATTAATTACTTGATGATTAGCCATCTAGATTATAACATTTACAAACAAACATAAAATTTATTAAGCATATAATAGAAAGTAGACCATGAACTTATCATTGAAATAGGTTATCCAACAACTATCAACATGACCATATAGTAATGTTTACAAAATAGGCATCATCTATACCTTGAAGTATGAAGACCAAAAGGTCCAAATACAAAACAAAGTAGTGAATCTACTCACAACATCACAACTATTGTGAGAGCCTCCATGTGGTGATGGTAAAGTAAATGGACACAAAAGTTGTGCAATTGAAGATAAAGCCCATGTTGACAATTTCCAATTTATCACAATAATTAGCTAAATTATTATGATAATTTCAAAAGGGAAAATTATTGCAAATATCATTTCCAAGGTTGATTATGGTGATATGATCGTCATTAGTGCAATACTAATTAACACCATTTCAAGTTAGGAAGCAATGCATGTAATCATAATAACTTTAAGAAATGATCATGGAGTAATGTCTGCTAGCACATATGTAATGAATTATATGGGGAGTAGAAATTGATATATCATTGCAGAATGGATCTAAAACAAGTTTGCATGGAGTGGGAGTATTTTTGAGAGTGGGAGAGTTGGTTTCTAAAATCCCTCGGGAAAAGATCAACATAAGGCTTTCGAGGAGCTAAAGAAGAAGATCAGTCAAGCACTAGTTCTAGTATTACCAAACTTGCAATGACCCTTTGAAGTGGAGACATATGAGAGTGGGTATGCTATGGGAGTTGTCTTGATGCAGGAAGGAAGGCCTGTATGCTACCATTCTAAAGCATTTCATGGGGCAGTTCTTAACTACCCTACCTATGACAAGGAGCTCTATGCCATAGTGCAAGGCGTGAAGAAGTGGAAGCACTATCTGATGGAAAGGAGACAGTAATCCACACAGATCACTAGTCGTTACATTACTTGCAGGTCTAAAGTAAGCTACAACAGACTAGACATTACGAGTGGAGGGGGTTTTTACAACAGTTTCATTTGGTGATTAGTTATAAGAAAAGCAAAACAAACAAGTTGGTCGATATGCTTTCAAGGCCACCCGCATCAAAGATCACATCTTTGGGGACTCTTATGCACATGGAGCCTTTCATCCATGAAGCATACAAAGAGACATATTCAGAAGATGAGGACTTTAAGGGGGTGTATCAATAGCTGTATAGTCAGGGTCATGTCCACGATGGCAACAACACAATTGAATACCATGTCCGGGATGGGTTACTCTACATGTTGGATAAGCTATGTGTTCCTAAAGGTGAGAAATTGCAGTTGATCGGAGAGCCTCACACCTTCAAGGTAACAGGGCACTTTGGTGTAGGGACAACCATGGGTAACATGTAGAGGTATGTGTATTGGCCCAAGATGCAAGAGCAGGTAGCTAGGTTTATAAGAGGTTGCATGCTTTGTTGTATCAACAAGCCTAGAAACAAGAAACGGGGTCTATATCATCCCTTACCAGAACCTACTCATCCTTGGGAAAGAATTTCTGTGGACTTTGTGGGAGGTTTACCAACAACTAGGAAGGGACATGACTACCTATTCATGGTAGTTGATAGGTTCAGCAAGATGTGCGTTTTGATGCCCTGTAAAAAGACCATTAGTGCGCAAGAAGCAACAAACTTGTTCTTTGGACAGGTTTGGGCGCACTTTGGGATACCAAGGAGCATCATTTCATACATGGATACAATATTTGTCAGTGCATTTTGGACTACATTATGGGAGAATATGGACACAAAGTTGAAGAGATCTACAACATTCTATCCAGTTAGACAGATGGGCAAACAAAAATAGTCAAAAGGACTTTGGTGCAACTTCTCAAGGGTACAACCAGAAGCATCCAAAGACCTAGGACGAAAATTTGGTATATATACAACATTATTGCAACACAACAGTCCACACTTCTACAGGAAAGTACCCATTTGAAACTTGTTTTGGATATTTTCCACCTTCACCTTTGGATATTGCATATGGGCAGCAAGGAGGAGTGAGGGAATATCTTACAGGAGATGCTTTGAGGGCTGAAAATTTTATAGAGAAGATTAGGGAAATCCATCTACAGGTACAAGAAATACTGCAAAAGTTGTAGGAAAAGTATAAGGTGAGGCATGATCAACACAGAATGGAGAAATCGTTCAAGGTGGGAGACATAGTATGGCTACAGTTGAACAAGAATAGGCTGTAGGGGCCTAGTAAGAAAATCAAGGCTTTGAGGTATGGGTCCTTTGAGATACTGGAAAAGGTGGGTGATAATGCCTATCGACTTAGTTTACCACCATATATGCGCATTTACTTAGTTGTGAATGTAGAGAATTTGAAACTCTATGAGCCTTCCATGCTACATCAGGAAAAGGAACCAGTCCTACCTTCTGTGGAGGAATTGTCACCAGATGCTCAGGAAAATTTGAAAGAAGACACAATTTTGCAGAGAGGTCTAGATCTACAAGACAAGGGCAACATGACCTTTTGCAAATTGGGTCGAAGTGACAACTTCTAGGCAAAGCTAAATGGTACACCGAAGAGAAGGTAGAGGAAAAATTTCCTCATCTCATTTAGTAAAAGCTTTTGAGGACCAAAAGCCTCCAAAATGGGGAGTTGTGATCTGAATTGGATCGTTATATTATTTATCATCCATCTCGGTGCATTCAGAGTGGAAAAAGTGGAGGAATCATCTCATGGGACCATTTTTACTAGCGGGACCCTGTTTGGTAAAACAGGGTCTGAATGATCCATAATCTGTCGTGGATATTCCATTGGATAGTTCGCCACAATAGATCTAATAATATTATATTAAAACTTTGAAGATTCTACAATACTACAGTTTATTAAACTTGTTAAACACACATGGACAACAAGAGAGATATGAAAGATAAAACATGTGAGTACAATTTTTATTGACAAATGATATACATTTATAGTACATTATGTGACTCTTGGGTTTCACATCCCAAGGTCCCTTGGATTACTTAGTCTATTCAGTTTCCACACTAACACATTTAGGATTAGGTGTCCAACATTCCCCCCTTAATCCGAAGGGTTATGTATGAGTCCAAGAAGAGAGCTGTAATACAAAATGTGCAAAAATGCATGGCAACACTAGGCTGAATAGTGCTCTCTGAATGTTGTTGTATAAAGGGCGGTGGTTTAAGGATGATCACCAAAACTGGAACGCTTAGTGCAGTTCCCGGAACTCTTCCAAAAACTGGCAAGAAGCTGAAGTCTTTTGCTAGAGGAAGCGTTCTATTGTTTTGAAGAGGGAAACCTTTCAACCATAAAAGGGAGGTCCACCCCGCATAAAAGGGAAAACTTCAACCTGAAAAGGGAAGTCTCAACCTGTGATGGTTTAAGGATGACCAACAACTCTGGAATGCTTAATGCAATTACTGGAACTCTTTCAAAACTGGCAAGAGGCTGGTGTCTTCTGCTAGAGGAAGTGTTCTCAATTTTGTTCCTGGAAGAATGAAGCTGAAGTCTTCTGCTAGAGGAAGTGTCCCAGATTGCCAACTGAAGGCATGTTCATGGGCATCTTTGTCTCTGGCTACAACTCTGAAACTGGTGTGGCAGGTTGTGGCTCAGTTTCGCTTGATGTGACTTTGAAGCTTGTAGATGACCATCATTTCCCCCCCTATCAGATACAAGGTGAGAGGATGGAGAAAACTCAACTGCAAGACTTTTCAATACTCTGGAACAAGTTCTGACATGTGTTTGGAATATCTTCTTGGCTGTTGATGCCCATTGCCAAGAAGCGATCCATCCAAGATGAATCTTTGTTCTTGCAGGATGTTTGTTTCTGACGCATCTGTGTGAAGAAATGAATGGTTTATGACAGTGCTTACATGATGAAGATCAAAACAATGATCTTTCATATGGCCAACTCGGTCACAGTGTTGGCATTTTACACAACTGTTGTTTGTGTTGCTGTGGAAGAGGACAAAGTCTGGAACAGCTGAAGCTGAACTGTCATTGAAGAGCAGGTGAACTGTCATGAATGAATCCAGCACTTTGAAACTGAATGGGCTTGGCTATAGTCTGGAATATGAAGGACAAGTCCTTGTCATATCCAAGACCGGTTCTGCTGCTTGTTGTGGACAAGCTGTTCCCAAGCGCTGATGATGGGTTGGGAAGTGCAGATTGAGTTTCTGCATCTGCTTTAAACTGCTGCTTATCTGAATGAACTGTAACATTATTGTCTTGTTGTTTATGGGAGTCTGTTTCAATCTTCTGAACAGAAACAGGTTCAGAATGATGACTCCACTTGTGTAATTCTTCCTGCTGTAGCTTTGTCTCAAGCTGCAAAAAATCTATCTTTTCTTGTGCATTTTGTATACATTTTTGAATGTCAGCAATAATGTTTTTATTGATTATGATTGCGCTGTCAGCAGTGGATACGATTAGAGTACTCAATAACTCTAATATTCTTTCAAGCTTAGTCATTTTTCTTAGCAGTGGGCAAATAAAGAGTGTGAGCAATTATGCAATATCTTCTTCTACAAACAATATCAAGCCTTAATGGTAGGCTTTGGAGCAACCACTAAGGCCAACTTTCAACATATACCACTTAAAAATTTGGCTAAAAATAGTGAGATTAAACTGTTGGAGAGAAACTCAAAAGGTAGATTCCCAATGCAAAATGGTGCATGTAAAGACATAAATAAATACTACCTCAACCTGTTTAAAAAATTGAATTCATGTCCTGTTCATGAGAACCTCAACTGGAGCTAATCCTTCCTCGCCCACAAGGCGCAACTGGTATTTTCACTGCCTTGTTTTTAATTTCTGTCAATCTACAACACTGTTACTTATATGACATAACAACTGGCGTAGGGCGCACATTTATCACACCCAAAAACATAACTTGATATAATACCCTGACTATAGAAGGGCCGTGAGCAAGTTATAGAAGGGGACCCATGATTAGGAGCGGTCTAAATTAATTTTGAGAAAGCGAAAGCCCATTCTTCAAACGCCAAATTTCAATAGTTGCCAAATTTCCATGCTTACAGGAATTCGCTGAGGTCGAACCCAAGCTCAAGCAATTCCTTGCTAAAGGAGGTCGCGTTACGTCTCACCGTTGGATGCCTGCATTGACTCGAGAGTGAAAAATCTTGGCATGTTTCTGAGAGTGGACATGAAACAATCAAGTCACATTTTGTGACGTAGACGCGCGCAATACAGAAGGTCCATCGATGCAGTTTCCAAAAGCGAAGATGATCCGAGATATGCAGGAGGGCCTCCAGCGATAGAGGCTCCTAAATCAGGTCGACGTAAATCCCTTTGCAAAAGAGGGTCCGCATAGTAGCTTTCATTTGGCACATCACCTAAAGGCTTTTGATAATCTGCCTCCAATGCACATGCAATGTGCTCATCTATGATATTAATCAAACAAAAAACATCCCCAATTATCTGTTCCGACCGAACCAACAAAGGATTCTTGGATTTTTTCTCGATTTTAAACAGATACGACTGCACGGAGGATTCTTTGGGTACGAAAAATTACTCAAACTTCATCGAATACATCTCAGGCGCTCTGCAATGATAGTTGTAGCCGGGTTGGATCTTTGTCGTTTCAGATTACATTCCTTCCATACACGCTGGTGTGCAGACAGGATTCAGTGATTTAGGTTTCCATGAACTTTTGGATGGCCTTCGATCAGCGAAACATTACAATTTCCTCGTGAATTATTTAGCATTTGAACGCTGAAATATGGAAAGATGAATTCTTTCACATTTAGACACAGAAATATAGAAACGTGTTCACCACTCTATTGTTCTTCACCCAATTGTTGTACTTTGTAGCCCCAAAGGAAACCGCATCTTGTTCTCCAACGAGAACAATCCAGTGAAGTTGTGGTTCTTCGACTTCACACAGCGCGTTCAACGTTACAGCGACAACCAAACCATTTCACTGTTGAGCAGCTCTCTATTGAACTCCACGCTTTTACCCAAATCAGACACTATTTAAACCGTTCAAAGATCATTCGGCTCCGTGACAGCTTCTGGGACAAGTCTTTCCCAAAAAGACTCGAAATATTCAGTTTTCACCGTTGAATAGCTCAGAATCGCCAGTTTTCTGCTAGAGGGTATAATGAAAAGAGCAGCATTCAACAGTGACCGTTAAAGAGGGTATAATGAAAAGAGCAGCGTTCAACAGTGATGCTACTGACGGACAGGCGGGGGCAGCTCATTATGGACAGAAACGTTTATGCACAGTTTGTGAGATTCTGCGCCCTCTTCAGTTGAATACGCTCAGAGTCCATAGATAGAATATGTCAGGGCAGCGCAGGTGTGGCAGAGATGCAGGTATGGCAGAACAGAAGGGAATAAACCAGAGGCAGAGGTCAGGTAACGCAGAACTGACATATATATAGAGACCACAAAACAAGTGGCTCAAATTGGAGTAGGACCAGCAATCGCCTGCTCTGATACCATGTTAAACACACATGGACAGCAAGAGAGATATGAAAGATAAAACATGTGAGTACAATTTTTATTGACAAATGATATACATTTATAGTACATTATGTGACTCTTGGGTTTCACATCCCAAGGTCCCTTGGACTACTTAGTCTATTTAGTTTCCACACTAACCCTTTTAGGATTAGGTGTCCAACAAAACTTTAAGGTCTGTGGATTCAACTGTAATTAGTGCATGCATACAAATGAAAATTATGCAGAAAAGTAGAGAATGGAAAAATAAGCACACACACAAAAGGCACAAGATATGGTCTCTAGGAAACCTTTTTGGGAGAAAACACAGCTGGAAGGTGAGGCCGCTTCCTTTCTTTCTTTGTATGGAAATATGGCTGCAGGTACAAAGAAGTAATACCTGTGGCCCGTGGGCTGCTGCTGTGCACAAATCCTCTCTGTGTGCTCTACCTCATATTTCTCATCGCTATCTTTGCTCGGCTATGGAGCAAAATGTTCTCGAAAGAATGGAATGCCTCTTCCTCCTAGTGGTCCGGTTATAACACAGCTTGATAGCATACTAGTGGTTAAGTTTGACTACATCAACTCTTAACTAGAGTTACAAAATAGACTCTTTTACATCACAAACACATGGCTAGGCCATTTTCTATGAATAATGGGGCTGCCATGGTATCATCCCAAAACTATAGGAGTGAACACAGGAAGGTCAACTTCTAAGTGTCATAACTTTTGCATATAGACTCTAATTGAAATGCTTCTTGCACCGTTGGACTAGTCTTTGTGTGTATAATAATATGAAAATGTGTTGCACTAAAGCATGAAAGTTTTACCCCAAAAAAAGGTCGTTTGATGCCTCAAAATGCTCCCGGAAGGTTTTAGACCTCATTTTCCTGCTAGTAAAAACGGTCCCGTGAGCTGATTCCTCCACTTTTTCCACTCAAAATGCATCGAGATGGATGAAAAACAATATAATGATCCAATTTGGATCACTAAAACCTTCTAGGAGTTTTTTGAGGCATCAAACGACGTTTTTTTGGGGTAAAATTTTGCCGCTTTAGGGTCACAATTATTCATGTTATTATACACACAGAGACTTTTCCAATAACACAAGAAGCGCATCAATCAGAGTTCATATGAAAAAGTTATGCCACTTAAAATTCGACCTTCATGCTTTCACCACCATGGTTAGAGAGGATGTCGTGTCAACCCCTATTATTCATGGAAAAGGGGCTAGCCACGTGTTTGTGATGTAAAAGACTCTAGAAGAGTCAATATTGTAACTCTAGTTAAGATTTGATGTAATCAAGCTTAACCACTTGTAGGCTATCGAGGTGTGTTATAACTAGGTCACCAGGAGGAAGATGCACTCCATTCTTTCGAGAGAATTTTGTTCCATAACTGAGTAAAGATAACCAGTAGAGATAGGAGGTAGAGCACACAGAGAGGATCTGTGCCACTGTAGCAACCCATGGGCCACAGACATTACTTCTTTGTACCTACAGCCTTATTTTTCAGACATAGAAAGAGAGCGAAGCAGCCTCCCCTTCCAGTCATGTTTTCTCCCAGAAGGGTTTCCTAGAGCATATCTTGTGCCTTATGTGTGTGTGTGAGCTTATTTTGTTGTTCTCTACTTTTCTGCATAATTTCCATTTGCATGCATGCACTAATTACAGTTAAATTTACAGATCTAGAGGTTTAATAAAACTGTAATAGTGTAGAAATTTAGAATTTTAATATAATATTACTGGATTTGTTGTGATGAACTATCCAGTGGAATATCTATGACAATTTACGGATCACTAAGAGAGAGAGCGAAAACTTTCCACCCATCAAAATGCATTTAATCATCCAAATCATTCCACAAATTGCAGGCCTGAATTCTTTAGAGAGAGATATCCCAAATCCAAGTGATGATGATTTACAAAATGAGGCTCTCCTTTTATTTATATGAGCCTCTCAAAAGTTTGAATAGCCTAATTAGCCTAATAAAGCCCCTATAAATGTTTTAATTTGCAAAGTAA
The DNA here is from genome assembly GCA_000404065.3 of Pinus taeda. Lineage (NCBI taxonomy): Eukaryota > Viridiplantae > Streptophyta > Pinopsida > Pinales > Pinaceae > Pinus > Pinus taeda. Next base: position 183,457 of record APFE031196318.1, on the reverse strand, counting down.
CAATAACTTTGGTGACAAGGCAGCCAAATAGCTCAAAATTATAGAATAAGCCTTCCTAATGAGGCCGAAATGATAGCATAATGGTGCAAAGGGCCATTGCAAGGACGAGATAAGTCCTCCATGTGCCATGATGAAGGGGACGGTTCCCAAAGTGATGACCAAGGGGGTGGCTCATTGTTTTCCAAGCAAAACATCTATGGTGCTCCCAAGTGGTTGTGGGGCACAATCAAGGGTATCATGGGTCTCCAATTGGATCAAACATGTTGATGCTCAATCCATAAGGGCCAAAATGATGACACATGCCCTCCCATGTCTCTCTGGATGAGACAACACCCCATCTGGGCCATGGATCAGATGCCAAATGTCATGTGCAAATGTGTGGCCAACTGGGCAACATGGTTGAAGTGCATCATCGTCTCTGTATGGCTGGGGCATGTACACGCAATATGAGGTGCTGAAAAAGCCCATGGCTTAGCAATCAATGCTCTACTAACGGGGAGGCCCATGGCTCTCAACACTCACCCTATAAGTGCCATAATGGTCTCTCTAGAGGGCTTAGACCCCGTATAGGGAGACCATGTCGAAATGGAGACCTGCCTGTAATCCTATATAAGATCCAATGCGTCTCCTCAGCTTCCAATACAATAATCCATTAATGCAATTAGTAAATAATCTTGATAAGCAGGGGAAAAAGTGGGCACTTTCCAATGGCATGCCCTTCCAAATGGGCTTTAGAAGGTACAGGTGTTTCCTTGCTCAAAAAGAGAGGTTAATAAATGAACTTATTAGGTGGTTTCAACCTCTAAGGGAGTAACAAGTCCATGGTACATCTGTCAAATGACAGGTGTCATGTGAAATGATGGTGGAATAGAATGGGGCAACAGGGAAGGCTGTAAGCCACATGCCATGGTACAAGGGTATCTATAATGAGGGAAGCCCATTCATTGGGTGTATAGATTTAGGAGGGAGAAATCGTGATACATGAGTTACCTCGGCCTTTGTTTTTCCGCTCTTCTTCATATGCCTTTTGCCTTTTTTTTTTATTTTTTTTCTTTGAACTGCTCGAGGCTCCAGGGGATGAGACCATGATGTGTATGATAATGTAGTGATTACCCCCTTAAGGTTGGGCAATGCATCACCCACCAGGGGTTGGGACAATCATGGGTTCCTTAATGATGCAAGGGGCACACATAGGGTCCCTAGGAACCAAGGTGATGGCCATAGTGATAGAGGTAGAGAGCTCATGCTTGGATTTTTTCCACATGCTAAATTCTTATGTCTCGACCATATTTTTCAATTAATAGTAAATTTCCTATTATAAGTGGCCAAACTATGCTTTTAACTTTATTTTTAGCTACATCAACCTTCAGGGCATTGTTCTAGGCCTAACCCAAAGTGTGGACAAAGGGTGGGAGAGGCTAACACCTTATGGACCCAATGGACAAATGTGGACCTGGATGGGAAAATTGTGAAGAGGGGTTATAATGTGTGGAGGGGAGCGAGATATATGGTATTGGGAAGTAGGACCACGCAACCAAAATCGAGTTTTCCCACTTAGATCCACTCCTAAAGCTAGTAGCCAATAGAGGAGATCCCATGGGACTAGGATACGATCTTAACCACCAAGTTGGGAAAAGGGAACAAGGGTACAATGCAAGCCCATTCTTTTCGCCGAAAACTAAACCAAGTGCTAACAATGTGGTAGTGGCCCACTGTCACCATATTCAAATCCCCTGCTCTCTATGGACTTTCACCGATGGGAGCAATCTTAGTAGAATAATATCACCTGAGGAAAGTATTATAAGAGTGGAGAATAAAGTGATAAGCTAGGATCTCCTTAAGAAAGACTCAATATTTGGCTCAAGGCTTCACTAAGAAGCAATCCACTTTCTACAAGAAGGCCTAGGAAGATATGCACATGACCTAGGGTTTGATAGGTTAGGAAAGTGTTGGATTTCTGAAGAATCAAGGCAAGGAGAAAATGTTCCTAAAGATTGATTTCAACAAGGTCAAGGTTCATGAAACCTTCAAAGAAGTCCTCAAGTTGAGAGATGAAAACTAGGTTTTCTCTCTTAGGGAAAACACCTAGGGAAATATATTTTATGAATGAAATTGAAGTAGATGCCCACCAAAATGAGATATCATGTAGCGAAAACACTCCTCTTGATGTTTAGGCTCTCCAACCACCAAAAATCTCCTTCCCCAAAATGTCATACCAAGCCCTAGTTGATTAGTCTAACCTTAAAAGGATCGATTTTGAGAGAGAAGAGTGGATATATGTTGAGGGTGATCACCAAGTGATTGGACTAGTGCCTTGTCCTATGGGCATATGGAGTCTAGGATGGTTAAGATAAGCCAAATTTTTTCCAAGGAGGCTAAAATTTGATGCCCTAGCAATCAAATTTCCAACATTTACCTATTCAATGGAATAATGGAGTTTCATGGGAAAGCTAGGAGTTCACCGCTACGAACATTCATTACATGTTATGATGAGTAATGTACACAACATTCATCTAGATGTATTTCAATAAATTGATCTTCAACAAATTAAGGCACAAAAGTCATTCTAGAACTAATAGTTCCATGCATTAGACACTCAAGAAATAAATATTCAATAGTAAAATTGAGTTACAAGATAACATGCAATATATCCTTCCAAGCCTTAAGGGTTAGCTCAATTGGTCGAGTTCCCATTGCTAAAGCACCTACCTAATGGGAGGTCACGGGGTCAATTCTCCTCGACGCCCTCAGGGTTAGGCTCTGCTAATAAGCCGACTGGATGTGATCCCTTCGGGTGGCCCAAATATTTCCTCAGAAAAATATGCTATATATCTTTCCATTAGACCAAGAATAGCTCCAAAGAATATCCAAAATTCAGCTTCCAGAATCCATACATCAAAACACATCCAAAGATCTCCAATTTACCCACAAGAAGCAAGTTCGAGTTCTTTGAAGAGGTCTGAATTTACAAGTTTGATGATGATTGATCACAATGGAGTGATCTCCAATATATACAAGTCCTACTAAATTGAATTAGACCTAGAAGCCCCTCTAAATCATAAAGTAATGTGAGAAAAAGACCCTAGGTCATAGGATGACCTAGTAATCAATGTGAAACATAAGTAATTAACCCACAAAAGGGCTGAAATGTTGATGTCATTCGTGCGTGGGCCTCTAGAGGGTTGATATTGAGGTCTTCTTGTTCCATGACAAGTGTAGAGGGCCTATAAAATCATGATGGATGGGTTTGCCCCTTTGTCTCGATGCAAATCATCCCGTGGACCCTTAAAATATGATTTGGGACACAAAACTGAGTTTCATGGGTCTCCAAGTGGTGAAATTTGTCTTTGCTCCAACGTTGAGGGCACTGAAGATGGTTCTAGTCTCCCATGTCTCAAGGTATGATACAAACCTCATCTGGGCCTTAGATGAATTGCCTAACCCTCATGAAGTGTTAAGCCAACTGGCACATGTTGGTCTAGGTGCATCATCTCATGGATAATATCGAGCAAAGTGCAGAATCCATGGGTGCTGAAGGTACCCATGGCTATGAATGATGCTCTATAATTGTCTAGAGTCCCATGGCTCTTACCGCATCACCTGTGGGTGTCAATATGTCCCTCTAGAGGACCTGGACCCCAATTAAGTTTCCCAAACCTATAGATGGAACCACCTTCCAATTACACACAATATCCAGTACTGCAATTTTCATCATCAGGTACATAAATCATTTGTGCATCTAAGTGAACCAAGCTTGAAAGAAATGGGAATAATAACACTTCATATGTGGCTTCTCTTCCAAAATTGGGGCTCTAGTCTCATAATGGTGTTACCTACCTAGGTAGGAGTGGTTATCTCTAATCGTATAAGACTCATCTAGCTATTGATTTTGTGACCCATATAAGACTCGGGAACGACCCGTATAAGACTCCGCAAAAGAAAATTAAAAAAAATAAAAAATATGAATTTTGGGTGGGTCTACAGGTCTTACACGGGTTCTATGTGGGTCTTCACGGGTTCAATATGGGTAGACAACTTCGATGCATGTTTGGACGAATATGGGTAGAGATCGCGGGTCCTATGCGAGTGACCTGTCTTGCTATAGAACCTGTCAAGACCGTGGGTACTCGCGAGTCTTATAAGAGTCGTGCTACATTGGTTAATAAACCACCCTATTAGGTGTTCCCAACCCCCAAAGGGAAGTGACATGTCCTCAATCCGCCCTTTTACCAATGGGTTCCATGTGAATAATGATGGAACTGGGGGGTGGGGGGTCAAAGGGACTAGTTATGATGGAATACTTCATCTTGGGTGTATAGATGTGAGGAGGGAGAAATCGTGGATGTATGAGTTACCTCGGCCTTTTTTTTCCACCCATCAATATTGCCTTTTATATTTTCTCGAATTTTCCTTGTATTAATACTCATAGCTCGAGGAATGAGAGCTTGCTTTGTATGATGTATAACAGTTATTACCCCCTTTGGGATGGGGCAGTCAATTGCCCATCAGGAGTTGGGACATGCAAAAGTTCCTTGTCTTCTATGAGATAGGGCGACATTAGCCGAGGAACCGGGTGATAGCCATATGATAGAGGTATATCTCATGCTTGGCTTTTTCCTACGTGCTAATTTATAAGTCCCAACCATCTTTTGCATTTTTTTCCTTTTTTTTTTTTCTTGTGGCCATCATATGCTCTTTTCTTGTCTGTTAGCTACATCAACCTCCTAGGGTGCATTTCCAGGCCCTACACAAGGTATGAGGATGTGTGGATGCCAAATCCCAATGAACCGATGGTGAGTTGACCCGAAGAAGGGACTTGGAATAAGGGCTCATAATGTATGTTGGGAAGTGATAAGTATGGAAAAGGGATAGATGGGAATGCTATCTCAATCATGGATTCCCATGTAGTGCCCCTTCCTAAAGTCATGGGCCATTAGGAGTAGTCCCACTCAACTAAGATAGATAATTAACCCCCCATTTAAGGTGAGGGAACAATACTACAACCAAGACCATTCTTTGTTCCAAGTCACCTCATAATCCATGCCAATATGCCCAGATACAAACAAGCATAAGCACAAGATTGCATAATGAAGAAAGTACCTTTTGATCAGAAGCCCACCTTCCAACATGTGCTCTTGAAAAATGAGTGAGGAAACATATGACTGATGCAAGTGGTGGAGATATGAATGAAAAATCACATCGACTACTCGGTGGCTATCAGGGAGCTGCTAGCTGTTAGTTGGAAGAGATGACTAGGAGAAAATTTCTCCTATGGGGTCACCCACTTTTTGTGGGTAACATATAGCTCCAACTGGGACATGAGCTCATCGTAGAGTGCATGATCGATGTACTCGAATGGGGAATTCATGAGAACTCCAACAATCTTCTGGGACCACAGACCTATAATCTACACATTACAATACAACTGTTTGGGAGCATGTGCACTGGGCATCCTATAATCGCTCATGTTTTTCATAAAAGAAATAACCCATACAGAAAATAAAATATATCCTAAGTGCAAATTTAACCTAGGACGAGAACATGATATGATGATGTTAGCTATGCAAAAGAAACCTGCAATGCACCAACACTACCATGCAATGTGAACATTTAATACAGGAACTAAGTATAGTCATATATCCAATTTAACCAACATATAATTAGATCAATATAAAAGGACTTGCCCTTATGAACCATCATGAGGCAGGGCACCCAAATATCAAATTTTCCATTGCAATATTTGCTTGACGAATGGTAAGGGTGGGAGGCATGAACACATGAGGACCATGTATCAGGGATCATGGATGAGGAGGGAAAAGAGAATCCAACTTGTGCCACCATGTTTGCAATGAAAGAATGTAGAATTCAATGATCAAGCTCATAAAATTTTGATGAAGAACAAGCTTGGGCATATCCTTCACATGATATGAAGAGATAGATGGCTCAATCACATCATCCCAATTATCGAGGAAAGAACAAGGTGTGCTACAATCATCATATCTTGGGAAGAAACACAACCCCCTTTTAGGGCATTAGAGAGGCTCCTCCATTTCATGGCTCCCAAGAGATTCTTTAAGAGGGGCATCAAGCTCCTCTTGGCTACTAATGACATCATGACCATTTGATTGACGTTCATCATCATGAAACACATAAATTAGGCCCTTCAAGTGAACCATTTCTTTCCATGCAAATTTTCGTAAGATTCAGATATGGAGTCACCAAGGTGAACGTGAAATGCCTTTAAAGATGCTTGCTTCACCCTACAAGCATTGAATTTGAGGCTTAATGAAGAACTAGGGATTTGTTCTTCCAGTGGAGTGGCCAAAAATGATCTATATTGTTGTTACGGATGAAACACACACTTCATATTGCTGACGACGATGCCAAAATGTTATCATGAAATTTAGCAAGCCTTGGAGAGGGAACCATACAAGGCTAAAACTAAACCAAGTACTAACAACAAGGTAGTGGCCCACTGTCACCATAACCAAAACCCCCTACTCTTTACGGAATTTCATTGATGGGAGGACGCTTGGTAGAATAAGATCACCTGAGGAAGGTATTCTAACATTGGAGAATAAGGTGATCAACTAGGATCTCCTTAAGAAAGACTCAATATCTAGCTCAAGGCTTCACTAGGAAGCAATCCATTTTTGACAAGAAGACCTAGAAAGATATGCACAAACCTAGTGTTTGATAGGTTAGGCAAGTGTTGGAGTTCCCAAGAATCAAGGAAAGGAGAAAAGGTTCCTTAAGATTTATTTCAACAAGGTCAAGGCTCATGAAACCTTCAAAGAAGTCTTCAAGTTGAGAGAGGAAAACTAGGGTTTCCCTCCTAGGGCAAACACCTAGGGAAACAAATTTTATGGATGAAATTAAACTAGATTCCCACCAAAATGAGAGATCTTGTAGCCAAGAAACTCCTCTTCATGTTTAGGCTCTCCAACCAACAAAAATCGCCTTCCCTAGAATTTCACACCAAGACCTAGTTGACAAGTCTAGCCTAAAAAGGAATGATTTTGAGAGAGAAGAAGAGTGGATAAATTTTGAGGGTGATCACCAAGTGATTGAACTAGTGCCTTGTCCTATGGGTGTATAGAGTCTAGGATGCTTAAGAGAAGCCAAATTTGTTCCTAACGAGACCGAAATTTGATGCCCTAGCAATTAGATTTCCAGCGTATACCTATTTAATGGAATAATGGAGTTTCATGGGAGAGCTCTAAGGATTTCACCACTAAGAACATTCATTACATGTTATGACGAGTAATGCACATAATATTCATTTAGATATCTTTCAATAAATTGATCTTCAACAAATTAGGGCACAAAAATTATCCTAGAATCAATAGTTCCATGCATTAGACATTCAAGAAATAAATATTCAACAATAAAATTGACTTACAAGATAACATGCTATATATCCTTCCATTAGACCCAGAATAGCTCCAAAGATTATCCAAAAATCAGCTTTCAAACATCAAAATGAATCCAAAGATCTCTAATTTACCCACAAGAACCAAGTGTGATTTCTCTAAAGAGGTCCAAATTCAGAAGTTTGATTATGATTGATGACAATGGAGTGATCTCCAATATATACAAGTCATTGATCGACCTAGTAACCAATGTGAAACATAAGTAATTAACCCACAAGAGGATTGAAATGTTGACATCATGCATACATGGGCCTTTAGAGGGTTCATGTTAAGGCCTTCTTGTACCATGTCAAGTGTAGAGGGCCTCTAAAATCATGATGGAGGGTTTGACTCCTTTGTCTCAGTGCAAATAATCCCATGGACCCCTAAATATGGTTTGGAGCACAAAATGGGTCTCCAAGTGGCAAAATCTATATCTCTGCTCCAATGTTGAGGGCACTAGAGATGGTGCTAGCCCTACCATGTCTCAATGTATGAGACAAACCTCATCTGGGCCTTGTTACCCACCATTTTGTGGGTGATATCCCTAAGGGAAATTTATTTTTTCTCCATGATGGTCCTCAGCTGGCAACCAATGGCCCCTTGTAGCCACCAACTAGCTCATTGTGCCATTTCTCCGCCACCTGAGCCAACCATGTGGTCCCTCATCCATCTGTCATGATCGTATGTTTGAAGGTGGGCCTCCCAAACCTAAAGGTATGCCTTGTCATTTGGTAATTGAGTATTTTAGTTTACTTATCATGGAAACTCTTGGGCATGGACTTGTTATCACTTATTGCAAAATTATTCGAATGGTGCCAAATGATGTCAAAAGGATGCAAAATAGCAGAGAAGCTTGCAGTCATCTTCCAAGCTGCAGAAGGACTCAATGCCTACATCGGACCCACTCCACTGGAACGTGCTTTGAACAAGCTTTCCAACAATATGTGGAAGTCCAAAAATGGACTCCTGGATCAAAAGATATGGTTTGCTGAAGTTTTAAGGATTAAAGCCCTAGGAAGGTCCAAAAATATCGGAGGTCCAGAGATATCGGTGACCGCAACGTCATAGCATCAAAGATATCGACGATCGTATATCAGATGTCGGGCATACCAGCGCATCGCAACATCACAACATCACAACATCAAGCATATCGGCAATGAAAGAATCAGAGCTTTTGAATGTGAGAACATTTTAAAAGTTGCGACATGGGTAAAGCGCCAATAGTGTTAAAAAACGTTGGGAATGCTGATAAATGATTAACAAAGGATTTCATCGCAAAATCAAAGGTGGGCAAGCCATTTTCTCTCTCCTCTAGTAGGACACATGGCCACATATGATTGGTTCCGACAAAGCTATAGTGGCATCTGACATCAGCATGATGTGGCGGTAGGGAAGGACATGTGGTAGGCAGTTTTGGCTTTTTGAGGGGGGATAAGGGTACAAATTTGGGTGACATGTGTCACCACTCATGAGGTGCCATGTGGAGTGATGATGTCATATTGGAGATCGCATATTGGAGGTTGAGGATGTCGGCACTTTGTAACACTTGTTACTTGAAATTGTTTTGATAAGGGGGCTTCGATATTGTGCTGGCACCACAGTCACAAAGACTCAAAGAACCGAAGGCGCGGAGCTGGGGCCAAGTACCGAGAGCTATATGGGCTATACCGGAAGTGGGAATATCGCAACTCCAAAGTTAAACCCCCGATTCGAAACTTCGATGAGAGGGGCTTTGATTTTTGGCTAGTGCATGGTCAAGACGAACATAAAGAACCAAGGGTGCTAAGCACTTAACAAATGAAAAATAGCCCCCAACGAGAATAAAAACGCTCTAGCACCTCAAGGCTAAGTGGTAGGTCATGACCCTCGGTCCTATGGTGAGAAATATGGGAATGGCTAAGCAGAAGGAGCTCGTCATATTGAAGGTCGGCAATCAAAAGATTAGAATACTGCACCACTGTGAAGATTGCGATATGGAATTCCTTCGATAAGCACAGTATAGAGAGTTAAAGGCGTGTGGGTCATCTACTACAATATTGAATGCGGGAATAGAGGATTCGGTCTTAGGAGTAATGGTGACTGTTAAAGATCGTTGGGTCAAGGCAGCAAGGACGACGATTTGCAAGTAAGAGTGTTGGGTCTACTTTGAAGTGATACAAGCCATCTTTGTGCTCCGACACACATCTTCGGTGAGATAAATGGAGGTATGGGACTCAGGAACCAATGTGCAGGTCACCTAAGAATTAATTTCTCAGCATGGAGCTCCATGTAGTCAAGCAATGAAAGACTACCAGGTTGACCTTTATTTCTGCACTGTGACAAGAAACAGACAGTTGATCGCTCCCATCTCCAAAAAGTGGGGAATTCAAGCAGTTAATGCGAAAATGATAGGTGAACATGTCGAGTAACCGAGGAGGAACATCATGGAAAATGTGTGTTCTGATCAAAGGTGATCACAAGAATTGGCATGGAGATATTTTTCTATGGTCATCATTCAGTTTTCCCATGTTTTGTTATTTTGTATTTTGTTGCATTTTAAAGAAGCAATCAAATATGTTGTAATCATTTTGGGCAGAAAAGCCATCGCATGTCGAGACATCTAGTCAATCAGACAGTTGGAGCTCGACTAAGATATTTTGTAACTTTTTTTCAAAGCTCCCCTCTCCTTATAATAGAGGGAAGAAACACTTAAACGAGGTTCAAAATTTTTGGAAATAACTCTTGGAAAGGGCCTTTTCCTGTTTTCATGAAGACAATATTATGAATTTTGATTTATTTATGTTTGTCAGAAGATTAATACGGTATTTCTGGTGATTCCAACTTATTGGATTGCATTATGTTCATCTCCCTTTGTGTTTTCATATATGTTAAATATTCTTCTCAGATTTCGTCTCACGTAGCTGCTAGACATATTTCTCATTAGATGCAGATTCATTTTGATCAAGTTATTGATGGAAGATTCCTGTATAAGGTTCATTTCGATCAAGTTATTGATGGATAATGCCTGTATTGATGTGGAAATTAAGTCTTTAAAAAGCGCTCCATGTATCTTAGCATTCCATAAACATTCCCTTTTTCGCGTTTCTCTCTAAATCCAGATATATAATTCTTAAAGTTTAAGCTCTGTATGATGGATTTCTCCTCTATTGTTTTCTACCATTACATCTGTCTTAACAACTGATTTGCTCCAAGCTCTCAATCTAATTTGGCCACCACTAACCGAGGACCATTTCCTGTGTACTCTTGCATGTATGTTGGTTCATACATTGTATCTTTATGAATGGTTCCGAATCAACCTTATTTGAATTACATGTAAAAACTATGGTGCTATAAGTCTTTAAGATAAATTTGACAACACGAATTAAGATGTCCTAGGGATTAGTCTCCTATCAACCCATAGGCTGTCTCTAGGAGTGACAACATCTTTCTGGCATCATTGTCGGGGAACGAATTATAATATTTTTCCCTGTGTACGACAATTTTTACATTCCCTCTGTCGTGTGAGTAAGGGAAGTGTGGGTTGAAGATCTCTCACCTTGACGACTCCAGTATTTAAATCTGATTGTAAACACATTGGCGAATCCATTGTCTATATCCTTATTTGGTCATCCTGGTTTTCAAGAGGCCTCATACTCGCTCTGATGCTAAATAGCAGAAAACTTCCCCTACATCTGAACTTGAGATCACTTACCTAAAGGGGTTTTCAAAATGGCCATTCCTGCATTCTTTTCCAACAAATCTGCCCCATTGGATTTTTCTTCTGTCACTGGTTATCCCCATCATGTGCCTTCAATTCATGAATGGTATAGCTATTTGCCTAGATTTAGTGGAAACACGATAGAATGCTGGACCAACACCTCAAGAATGTTCATGAAAGCATGGAACAACTAGGTATTGTTTTTGAATATGTGAAAATGAAAATTTTCATGTATTCTTTATCTGAAGATGCTAGAGTTTGGTACAGAACAATACCTCATGGCAGCATATATTCCTTAAAGAAGTTTCACATAGCATTTAAAAATATTATATCCAACGAGTGCTCTGTTTGAAGATTGTTGTGCACATTTTAATGTTGAAAATATACTTGAGGTTAATGATCCTGTTTAAGATGTTTGTGGGGCTCAACTCCAAGAAAACCTATACTTGCATCAAGAAGCATCACCCAACAATCAATAAAGGGAAGAAGGAGACATTATCAGGTTGCAAATAGACCCTCAAAGATCTTGTTCTTCCGAATTTGATGATTCTCCTTCTTATGATTTGTACGACTCCAATGGGATGTTGAGCAATGCAGGAATACAACCGTCCTAGCCATGGGAAGCTGCACAAAAAGAGGAGGTCCACCAGGAGGTTAATAAAGAGGGATCAGTTTACGATCCACATCCTTCAAATGGAGAACAAGTTCAAGAAGTTGATATTAAAGTCGATAAAGATTCTATGATCTATGATTCATATGATTCATAAGAGGATGAGATTATTGCAGACTTTCAAAGAGATCTGCTTACAAACAAGTAGGGAGAATATTACCAACAACAACTCCTTTGAGAGGAGCCCATAGTTGAAGAGCCAAGCAATGTCGGTGGCTTCCTGTTACAAAAATATTCCTCCTTGGAAATTGTTCAAGAAAGCGAGACAACCATAAATTTTTCTCATCCATTCCATGATCCAGTAGCTGACTATATGGCATCTTTCTTTGGTCAGTAGCTGATCTCAATTATGGGGTATGTATTAAATGTTTTACCTCAAGGTTTAAAATGGTGCATGCCTAATTTAGTTGTTGAATTTCAAGAGAACAATGGCATAATGTCTAGTACTCAGATGCTGGGCTGGTATGATTGGAAGGATTAGGCAACTCCTAAGTGTCGAAAAAGAAAAAGAAATATAAACACAAGTGAGATGAAAAATAAAAGTAGAGAGTGAGTGGTAAAATCATGAGGATAAACCTCAACATATAGAAAGAGAAATTTATTATATTGTACTCAAAGTTCAAGTAGATGTAGAGAAGAAAGAAAAAACGTCTATGTCACCTTCCATAATTGTGAGTGAGACAATGCGAACCTCGATAATGTCCCTTGGGGAATGCTATGGGTTTCTAGGTCCTAGATGGGTAGTCCTTGGAGGATCCTAGAAGAAACTAGTTGGTGCTATCCTAACACTTGAGGTTGAAGGGAGAAATCTAGTGATGGGCATATGAATGCTCAATTAGCATTGGTGGGCATCCTTCTACCAAGACAATTTGGTTAAAATATGATTGATTACCACATTGGCATTAGATATTACCTAATTGTTTACTATTGGGGTCAAAATTCTCCCATCTTGCTTCAATGTTATGGTCTTCATTTTCAATCTCATCTACATAATGCAAACAAGCTTGAGATGTAACATGGATAAACTTAAGGAAAAATGACTAACCCCAATAGGGTAGTGAAGGGCATGACCATTAGTAAATGGTCTACTATTGAGAATTATGATAAAAAAATTACCAATTTTCTGGATGTTATCAAGAAAAGTTGGATTTATAAACGTGATCATAAACCCTTCACAATCATTAGCCTTGGTGAAGATTCCCCACAAGTTCAATGGATTAAATGATACTTTGAGTTTGGATCAGATTAAATGATTGTAAGTTTTGGACCTCTCCACTACAGTTCGAGCATTTGTATGGAAAATATATACTTATGAATGGAAAATTTCCATAACAATTTGTTCTTATATATTTATTAGATCCTAGTGTTGAGAGTCTTTTGTAAAGTTAAAGGTTGCTAGTCGTACTAAAAGCTTTTCTAGCAATGTCCTAGAATTTACTTCCACTATTTATTCCCAGGCTGAAGTAATTCCTATCATTCTTTTGGCTTTTGAATGGCCTTTGTTATAAGAGGATCTCTAATCATTATTTCTCTATGTAATTTTGGTTTTGTCACTTGTTTACGAATAACTAGAATGAACCCTTTCCTTCCCCATATATTCCCTTCCAAATAGATTTAGTTCAATATAATCATTTTCTTTTCCATACTTTCCTTTCCAAACAGATTTAATTTGAAGGAATTGAATCTTTATTACTATTACTCATTTTCCCTTTGTCTAAGCTTCTGCAACAAGGACTACTCTTACATGAAAATTATCCAGATTTACATTTGATCCCAATTGCTTATTCATGCCTCCTCAAGACTTGAACATTCGTGGATGGCCTGACATGCCATTGTCTCCACTGCTGAACCACAACTCTGTATACATCACTTGCATAAAGCATTGCTTACATTTTATGCTATTCTAAATTTATTTCCTGACAATTCAAAATGATGAATTTGGAACACTATAGTGGAAATTCCCAATGGAATGATAATTCTCCACAGAAAGCTATTTAAAACTTTCATCAAGGAAAATTTGAGGTCTAAAATGTGTCTCCTGAGAAAAATAATAAAATAAGACCTACGAATCTTCAAAGGTCAAAAAAGAAAATTATTTTTTTTAATTGTATTTTTGATTTATCTCCTTATAGGTTTACTTAGATTTCAGGTGAAAGAACTTATTGGATGATTCCACATCCAATGAGCACTAAATTTGCATAAGTTCCATACATGAAAAACCTTTTGTTTTTCAAGAAACACATTTCTTTCGTTGTAGTTCTAGTTTATCCTACTGTGAGTTTATCAGAAGTATGTAAACTGGATACAAGTTGTATGTGGAATTTAATTCTGCATCCAACGAGTGCGTACGCTTCAAATTTGAGTAAACCTATCAAGAGATAAGTAGAAAATATGATTTAAAAACGCAGTTTTCTTCCATTATCTCCAAAAACTATTTAGCTTTATGGTTGACATCATTATCTTGAATCCTATTGGTTCTTTTACAGTTGATTTCGATAGTCAATTTTTTATTTCGAGACCTATTCGTGACCTCAAAATTCCCCTAATGCAATATCTGTGGGATGTTTTGTATATTCTCTAAAAGACCACATCTTAAGGATTGTTTAATGGTAAAAAGTAAACATTTTTTATTTTTGATTCTTAAACACTGATTTTGGATTATTATGTCCAAAGGGTGGACGAAAAGCTAAGAGTTGGTGGCTTTTCTTCTATTGTGCTCCTGTGATCTCATTTTCTCAGCCTGTAAACTCATGAAATCTGATCTAATAATAGCCTTAGAATCAAGAAATGAAGAAACGAAAGAAATACTATCACAACAACCCCAAAGCTACAGATCACTTAATTGTAAGAATACTCATTTTTATAGCTTTCCTATAAGTTTCTTTGAATTTTCCTCCATTCTCAACTGTTCTCGTTGTCTTTCAATTTAACAGCCAGGAAGTGCGTGCGGTGGAACGCAGGGCCCTCCTGGAATCTCTTGCTCGAAATATGCCAGAAGATACCATATGGTTTGGCTCACATATCATAACCATTGAAAGAACAAAAAACAGTCAAATAAAATTAGAATTGGATGATGGTACGGAGATACTCGCCAAGGTAATGTCTTTTCTTTAACAACACAATTTAACATGTGAAAGAGAGGTCCTAAAACGTCACATAATCCATGCCAAAAATTGTTAAAATCAAGAAATTAATATTCATAATAGACTAGTTAGGTTCCTGTTTTGAAATATTCACTCCTGTATCAAGAAAAATGACATTATTTTACATGAATGAATGATAGGCATATGTAGCCAGACAATCAAGAAAGCTGTTGACGTTTGTTTGTTTCATCATAATGTGGGAAGTTGCACATGGTGAAAGTTCTCTTCTTCCATAAAATAATTTATCATAATCATCTCTTGAAAAACTAATACACACGGAAGGATACCATGCTTTATGAGATTGTAGACGTACGTCAAAACAATAAAGGATAGCTTTGCCAGATATTTCATTACCATCTTCATTTTCTTTCTTCCTGAAAATTAAACAATAGTATTTGAGGAAAGAACAAAAATGCTTCTTTTTATATATCTCTTTTTTGACAGATGTCTCTATGAGGACCTGATGTATCCTTTTTCAAAGATCCAAAAATATATTTAAAAACAGAATGGTATATCAAACCATCTAAAGATATAACATTTCAGCTAAAATAAGAGAGATGAGACTTGGACCATCAACTAATTATTTTTCTTCCTAGAGAAACCTGTTATTTTTTGGTGGAAAACCGCTGCCCTATGTAAAAAATTACAAAAATACATCAGGTACTGATTGACTATTTTGTACTTTTAAGCTTAGAATCTTGGTTGGTACATTCTTTTGCATGCATTCTCAAGCACAGGCTAGCTGGATCAGGTATCACCAATGGACATTGTGTTTGGAAGAAATGTTTTGAAATCTTTTAGGAGTGCGGCCAGATCTCTTTGGAAGGAAATTTCAACACATTTTATCATCTTGTTTCTCCACCCTCTGCAGTCAAGGGAAGTTCTTCTGACTTCTATGTTTATTGCCTTTCTGGTCACCGCTGATCACTCTTTGCTTTGTTTGAGGTAACTATTATGAACATAGTTTTGAAGGTAGAAAGAGTTCATATGGGAGTTTTCTGTTCAATAGGTTAAGGTAAGAACTTTCAATTAATAGGTTAATGGGAGTTTTGCCTTCCATAGGTTAAGGGAAGAACTTGTGATACAAGTAGCTTATTTTTCCTTAGGATGTACATAGAAATTGAGACTATGGTGTCCAGTCTGATATGCTGGCTCTTCAAGCGGGGATTAGAAGAGGAAGAAACAAATAGAGAAACCTTTTTGATCCAGGTTTTGTTATTGATCCAAAGACACTAGAATTTGTGATCCAGGCTTTGTTGTTGATCCAAAGACACTAGATTTTGTCCAGGTTCTATCAAGATCCAATTCTTTGATTTATTTCATTACCAGCAACTAATGTTTTTATAGGAATTGGAATTCCATACCAAGCGTGAATGTCTTTATCATCAATCTCATGAAAATCAGAAGTTTCTTCCTCCTATGATATGCTTCTATCTGAGATCGGTTACAAGCTGATTTGTGGACCCACTCTTCAATTGTGTTTTTCTCCTATTCAAATTACCACTTTGATCATGACTCCAAACCAGCCAAGCCATCTTTTTGCTCATACTGATATTCTGGACTCAAGGAATTCACTTTCTTATGAGGCTCTATTTCTGCTAGCACTTTGAAGAGTTGTCCTGTAAATCTTCCTGCTTATTTAAAATTTTCTCTAATATTATTTAGTAACTTCTTTCCTTCACCTCTCCTTCTTCATGTGGTCCAACCATCTTCTTGGATGTCTTGTTAAGGTAATCTTGCAGAGGACCTAGTTAAATGACCATTCTTCAAGCATACTCGTATGAAACGTATGTTTTCATATCTATCATATACTACATGCTTCCAAGCATGTTCCATAAGGCTAAGGGTCACTCAGGCCAAGGCCCTTTTCCCTTTTTCCCATTATCTCCAAATGTATTATGGTTTATTGAGCCATCTTCTTGTCTTCAATTTGCAGAAGAACTTCCCAGGGAGTTACCAATCGACTCAAACAAAGAATCATGCTAGAATTCTAAAAGCAGCATGGGTAGCCCAACCTAATCTGAAACAATTTGGAAAGTGTTTTCCATAGGTTTAAAGCCTATCTCCCACTATTCCATGAGTAGACCAGCACTGCCCATAAATTAAGGGATGCATTCAAAGATAAATCCCCCATATTTTCTATCTGACAAGACAAACCATAATGTAAACTTTGGAAAAATCATTAAATTCAACTAAAATTCTGAGAACCCAATTACATCCAAGTACAATAATCACAAGTGAATTTGTGTAATAATGACTCTATTGACCTCTTATATATATTAGTTCTTAACTTCTTACTCATTTCCCATGCAGGTCATCTATCAAGCCAACCCACTATTTACATAAACATTTGACCCCTTATATATCCCCATTATAGTCATTATATATCCCCTATTATTGTAGTAAAGTGTTTTAAAATTTACATATGATGAAACTGAACAATTGAATTTCCTTAGGCTTGTTCTCTCTTGTTGCCATGATTATCAATCCATCCACAATTGATTCTTGCTAATGCCATCATTTTATGATTACCTTTCACTCCATGCATTATTATTTCTCCCAAGTTGTTGGCCTTTTATAGTATCTAGTTGCATAACAATTCCTGGATACCACATTCCATGAGTGTTGTTGTTCTTCCATCATCTTCTTTTAAAGTGAAGATGTTGTTCTTGATGTGGCAGCCAAATATGGCTCACTAATAAAATATTCAAAATACTTGGGAGCTCAACAACCCCCCAAGCCCACAGTTTTGGTGACCCCCCTTTTTTCTTGAATTATCTTGAATTGCTTACATTGCACTTGCTTCATGATTTTTCAATTTCATCCTTAAAAGTGAACGTAGTGTTGATTGGGAAATGATTGTTGTTGATAAAGAGGCTTGTTTTAAGTTTTCATTCAAATGCACTTGTCTTCATTTGCATGAGTGTGGAGAACTCACTAACGGATATTTCAAATTGATACTTCCTTGAAATGCTCTGACCTTTTGGGAAGAACATTCTTCTGGACCTTGTATTTTTGACAATGATTTCTTTTGGAGTCACCAATGGTCTACCAATCGAGTTACCCTGATATGAATATAGTACATGATTGGGCTTCTCTTGACTTTAGAATGTTATTCTTTAAAGGGCCTCAATAGTGTGTTGGATGATTTTGAATCTTGAAAACATATCTTTTGAAAAGCCTCTATGGATTGACTAGTGGAGCACTTTTGATCTTTGAATTTCTCATCCTATGAATTCCCCTGATACATTGATAGGTGTCTTTTGAAGTTTTTGTCGAAACATATTTCTAGGAGTATCTTTGGTGCATGGGGGAGATCTTTTTTTGAACTAACAAACTTTTATGCCCTCCTAGCACTCTATTATGCCAACTTTTTTTTCCCCACCATTGTGAATCAATAACACAAAGTAATTTGGGAAAGGTCCAAGATCAAACCTTCTGACTGCCAACATAACACCAAGAGTATATCCAATAGATCGCAAGGTAGATATACCAATAACTTATGACTTAGCAAGAGTCAAAACATCTCGACCCCACTGGAATGAGATCTATTCTAGGGGTCGTCTACTCTTCGACCCTTATCACAATAGCCAAACATGTCCCTTGGAATTGAACTTCGGTGGATAGGAGAAAAAACGATGCTTCCACCACTCATGAAGTATCACACATGGGATTTCACACAAATTCACAAGGGTAATGCATACAATACCATTGCTAAGATTCCATAAAAAAAAAATTCAATAATAACTAGCACATAGAAACCTTAGACAATAAACATTGCATGCAATAGCCATAAAATATATTTCCAATACAAAGAACACTTACAAGATGGATGCATGAACCAATCATTTATTGCTCCAAAACGACATCTCCAAAAAAAGAGAATAGCTTCATAGGCAAAAACTCCACAATAGATCATATCTCCACAAGATACAATATAAATTTCAGCTAGGCTACAAGATAGATGCATGAACCAATGGTTCATTGTTCCAAAATGACATCTCCAAAACAAGAGAATAACTGAAAAAACTTCACAATAGATCACATCTCCACAAGATACAAGACAAATTTCAGCTAGGCCGAAATCTCTAAGAGGGAAAATTGATCCACAAGTGATGATACAAATGAATTGAAGGTGACCTCTACTTATAAGAGGTATATCTCAAGTATTTTAGCCTAATGAAGCCCCTAATAACAAGTTTGTCATAAAATAGCCTTGGGTTTATAAGCTATTCCGCTAGCTAATGACAAAAAAGACCATAATTGCCCATGTGTGTGAGACATAGCCTTTCTAAATGTTGATGTCATGCCCTTTTAGGGTTCCAAATGTCATGCTAAGGTGTCTAGAT
This sequence comes from Pinus taeda, assembly GCA_000404065.3. Classification (NCBI taxonomy): domain Eukaryota; kingdom Viridiplantae; phylum Streptophyta; class Pinopsida; order Pinales; family Pinaceae; genus Pinus; species Pinus taeda. The sequence continues at coordinate 164,183 of APFE031196318.1, read as the reverse complement.
TTGTGAAGGTGCTTGGATCATGAAAAAATTGAGGGAGAGTCCTCAAATCTACCCCAAATCCTCCTCTGGGGTTCCAAGTGTAGTTGGGGTGCCATCATGTGGTCTCCAACTACAAATAAGGCTTCTTTCTCTCCAACATTAGGGCTTCTCTAGGTGCAACAAGCCCTCCCTAGTCTCTCAATGGGAGACCATCCTCATTTGGACTTTGAGTTAGCTCCTTCGCATTAGGTTGTGTCAAGACCAGCGTGGGGACATACTGGGTCTAGTGGTGTTGTCATGAAGAATCTACAAATATAGGTAAGCTGACCAATGTCCTAGATCCTGAAGGTACTGTGGGACATGTAACATTTGCTTATGTTGTCACGAGGCTCCATTCTCTCAAGGCTATATTTGCTAAGGCCATATACATTTCTGGAAGGCTTAGGTACCTATGGAGTAGGTGCCATCAAGGCTTGGTATTTCGTGGACCACCTTACAGAAACTACAAGGACTCTAGTGAAAGCAACCATCCATTAGAGACTAAAATCAATAATGAATCTAAATGGACCAAACTTGAATGTTAATGGCATGTTAATACTTTGAACAAATATCACCATCCAATATTTGGACCAAGTCCTTGCAAAGGTGTTTTATCCCTTGGTAGGGATGGCTAATGATCAACCCTGTTAGGTGCTTGCAGCCCCCAAGTGAAGTGAAAGTTCCTAGGTCTTCCCCTCAATTTATAGGTGTTAATCTTGTTACCCACCACTAGTGGGTGACACCTACAAGAGAATTTTTCTCCTAGATTTCTCTTCAGCCGACCGCCAACAACCCCGTGCAGCTACTAGATAAATCAATGTGCCATCATTCTCTGCCACCTGAGCCAGCCATTATGTGCCCTCACCCATCTGTTATGAGTGTATGTTTGAAGGTGCAACTTCCAACCCAGAGGCTATGGCTATTCATTATGGAATTAGGTGCTTATGCCTGTTTTTCTTAGACACATTTGGAAATGGATTAGTGGGGAGATTTGGTAGAAAGAATGGGTTTGGATTGTACTCTTGTTCCCTTGACCCAACTTGGTGGTTAATCTTGTATCCTAGTCTTGTCGGATCTCCTCTATTGGCTACTAGCTTTAGGAGTGGCACTACTTGGGAAACCTTGATTTTGGTTGCGTGGTATTGCTTCCTGACACCATATATCTCACTCCCCTCCACTCATTATAACCCCTTTTCACACTTTTTCCATCTAGGTCCACATTTGTCCATTAGGTCCACAAGGAGTTAGCCTCCCCCTCCTCTTGTCCACACTTTGGGTCGGGCCTGGAACGATGCCTTGGAGGTTGATGAAATTAAAAAGAAAGTTAAAAGCATAATTTGGCCACTTACAACAGGAAATGTAGCACAAAATACAAAAGATGGCTGAGACATAAGAATTTAGCACGTGGGAAAAATCCAAACATGAGTTGAGTGCCCCTTGCATCATTAAGGAACCCATGATTGTCCAAACCCTTGATGGACGATGAATTGCCCAACCTTAAGGGGGGTAATCACTGCTTTATCATACACATCATGCTCTCATCCCTTGGAGGCCCGTGCAATTAAAAGAAAGATAAACCATTAAAAGGCAAAAGGCGTATGAAGGAAGGTGGAAAAACAAAGGTCAGGGTAACTCATTTTCCATGATTTCTCCCTCCTACATTCATATACCCCTTTTGTGGGCTTCCCTCATTATAGTTACCTTTGTACAACAACATGTGGCTTGGACCCTCCCCTTCACCCCCAGTCCAATCCATCATTATTTCACATGACCCTTGCCATTTGATGCATGTACCATGGAATTGTCACTCCCTTAGAGGTTGAAACCACCTAATAGGGTCCTTTATTAACCTCTCTTGTGGAGCTTGGTGGCACCTATACATTCTAAACCCCATTTGGAAGGGCATGCCATGATAAAGTGTCTACTTTTGCCCCTGGTTAGCAAGCTTATTTACTCAATTGCACAAATGGATTGTTGTACTAGAAGGTGAGGAAGATGCATTGGATCTGATACAGGATTGCAAGTGGGTCTCCATTTGGACTTGGTCTCCCTATGCGGGGTCCAAGCCCTCTAGAGGGTCATAATGGCACTTGTAAGGTGAGCATTGAGAGCCATGGGCCTTCACCACAACAGAGCATTGATTGCCATGCCATGGGATCCTTCAACACCACACATTGCTTGTTCGTGCTCGGGTTATACAGAGAGGATGATGCACTTGGACCACATTGACCAATTGTCCATACATTTGCACCTGACACTTGGTAGCTAATCTAGGGCCCAAACAGGGTTTTTCCTTATCTAGAGAGACAAGGGAGGGCTTGTGTCATCTTTTAGCACACACTGATGGAGCATCGACATGATATTGAACCACTGGAGACCCATGAGACCATTGATTGTGCCCCATAGCCACTTTGGAGCACCACAGGATGTTTTTCTTGGAAATCAAGGGGCCATCCCTTGATCATCACTTTGAGAGCCCTCCTCTTCATCATGGCACATTGAGGACTCATGTTAGCCTTCCAATGGCCCTTATTATTCTATTTTACACTATTTCATCCCTTTTGGGATTCACTTCAGTAGCTATTTGGGGGGCTTGTCACCAAAAGATATGTTATTTGCACATTAAAATATTATTAGGGGCTATATTAGGAAAATTTGAACTTGTGAGAGGCTCATATAAATTAAATAGACCTCATTTGTATTTGGACATCACACTTTGGATTTTCGACCTCTCTATTACAAAATTTTGGCTTGCACTTTGTGGAGTGATTTGGATGGTTAAATGCATTTTGATGTATGGAAAAATTTCACTATCTCTCTTGGAGCTTCTTGTTGGAAAGATTATGGATGGATATATTCTTCTGTCTTGTAAGTGTAATATAATGCTATATTTTTGTTTTAATGGATGTCTAATGCATGGAATTATTTTCTTTTGGTGAAATAATGTGCCCTAATTAAGGTGAATTAGTGGAATCATTGAAACTATTGGAGATTTTTGCATGTGTTACTCATTGGAAAAAGAATGAATGAATGTTCCTAGGGGATAATTTGCATTTGCATCCTTGAAACTCCATAATAATTGTCATCGAACTGTAAAAGTCTAAAGTTATTGTGTAGCTGCATCCATAGATGGTGAAAATGCTTCTTTAGGCCTCCTTGAAGAGCAAAGTTTCCGAAGTCGAGATAATTTTGAATCCAATCCTCCTAATTGCTAGGCACTGGTCCTAGATCCTTGGTGATCACATTAACTCAATGAAATATCATTCTTTCACCTCTTTTATTCCTCTTTTCTTCGTCCCTCTATGGATAAGGAGATTTTCTAGGGCTTAGTGTGAAATTTTAGGGATGAGAAATTTTGGGATTTTGTCTAGACCAACGTTGCATGAAGTGAGGACGTATTTTGGAAGCGAGGACGTGGAAGCGTCATTTTCCAAAAATCTAGGAAGCGAAGCGTTTTGGAAGCGTCTACTATAGATATATATATTTGCATTTATATTCAAAACAAACATCCCAAATACCAAATTAGTTGTAGAAGACATGAAAACATGCATATTTTTACATAAATCAAGATAGATATGGCATCCATGATTCCATTGTACATCAATGATTGTACCTCCATGCATGCTCCCAAATGGACCAGTGCTAAGCGCATAGTTGCTCAACTGTTTCCATACCATGGCAGCCTCCTCCTCATCAGGGACTAATTTATCCAATACAATCAGATATTTTTCTAGAACCTCTGGATCTAGGTGTGGTTTTCTCCTGCTTCCCCCCCCCCCAGATGTTGGTGTTGAAAGCCATGATGGATGATAGTATTTAGGTGTCAAAACATATGCTAATGCATGCAATGGACCATTTAGCATATTCCATCGTTTTTCCAATTTTGCACGAATATAATTGTACAAGGTGATACCTATTGGCTCAACAATGTCTTTAATTTGCCCCAACATGATATCCATTTGCTCATACACCTCCCCAATTATTGGCCGATCTGAATTTGCAAACTTGATCATGTAATGAATTGGTTTGGTGAATTGCAAAACATATTTAACTTGTGACAAATAGAACATGTTAAGAATAGTGTCCTTGGCTACATTAGCACCATCTCTATCAGTTTTAATTTCCTCCCATGATTTAGAGGTCACCATATTTGTTAAAGCTTGTCTCACCTTCACTAGTAGCCTAAAGGTGAGGTAATCACTTGCAAATCTTGTTTTTGCAAGTTTAAGCAACTGCAACTTTGAGTAAGTGCCATAGAAGTAGTTTACCCTTGTATGCCCTATGATAAATTTAACGAATTGCTTCCCTCTCTTGTAAAGCTCATTAATCCACCCACATTCTTTATGCTTCACAATATCATGCATCAAAAGGTTCAATGTGTGCGCCAAGCACCCAGACCAAAAGATGTGTGGATGAGTATGCTCAATAACATTTCCTGCTGCCTTACAATTTGCTGCATTATCTGTGGTCACTTGAACCACATTATTAGGACCAACATCTTTGATTGATTGCAATAGGAGATATGCAATGTTTTGGGAAGTTGCATTGATGGATGAGGAGTCATGACATGTAATAAATACTACACCACTAGTAGAAACACCAAGAACATTTATCAAATGTTGGTTTCTACTATTTGTCCACTCATTTGATACAGCGGATACCTCAAAATCCACCCACTCATTTGTAAAACGTGTCAAAGCTATTTGAACCTTTGCTTTTTCTCTTTCTAATCACACTGTTCTAGATTTCTCATAGTTGTGGGCCTTGTATCCTTTTGGGGTTTCATTGATGGCATTTACTATTTCATGCCAATAGGGAGAGCGAAGTACATTGAATGGTTCGCTACAAGCCCAAAGAAATCAGACTATCTTTCCATCCACATCATCCCTCCCAGCAACATTAAGGAAATCCCCTATTTTTCTTTTACCTCCAGAGCTTGCAGAAGTACCATGAAGAGATGAGGTACCAAATCTAGAGGTTGCACTTGATTCAGATTGAGTTTTTTGTTTCTTGTTTTTTTGTTGTGCAACCTCCTCTATTTGAATGTATTTTTTTCTTTGTTCAATTGAAACCTTTGGGCAAATTTCTATCCCCACAACGCCCTTTTTCTCATCACTGTCCATCACCCCACAAAGATGCCTCGTCACACGAGTATATGTATTATGAGCCACTATATGGTTTTCCTCCATGACAACCATGAGGGCACAAAAACTTGTAGCTTCCACCACCTTTTCCCCCTTCAAGTTTGGTCACATAGTTCCACAAGGGTGTCAATGCAGTTTTCCCCTCTAGTGGTTCAATGTTCTCATCAAGTTCATCCCCTTCCTCTTCAAACCCTTCCTCCTCATCATACATTGGGTCACTCATATGGGGACTACTATGCTCTTATTCTTCTTCTTCCCTTCTATTCCTACTTCCCCTTTTCATCATGAAAATCAAAAGTGGAATGATACATATATGCCAAAAAAACACCATCTTCGAATATGAATATAGGTGGTGGACAACTTGCAAATAAATGAGCAAGAATAAGCAATGGGAAAGAGTAGGAGAGGGAGCAGAGAAGATACAAAAAACAATGACAAAAAAATTAGGGAGTTTGGGGTTTGCACTTACGTCTTTAGCTCTTGTAGATGGAAGCCCTTCTTTACTCCTCCAAGCTCGTCCTGCGTCAATGCTTCTAGCTCCTCCTTCACTCCTCCAAGCTCTCCTCAACTCTCTCTTCTGCTCTCTTTCTCCTCTTCTCCAAGCTCTCCAAAAACATAAGAGTGAGCAAATGAGAGGGGAAAAGGAATTTTATCCTTTTCATTCCATCCCTAAACCAACACTAACCAGCCCCCCAACCTAACTTAAGCCAAAAAAAAAATTAGTTTAAGTGGGCCGCACGGCATAACCGGCATGTGGGCCCACAAAAGCGGTTGGGATCCACCTGGAAGCAACCCTGATCTGCGATGGATCCACGGGCCGATCTGCCCTCTGAAACGCAGATCCGGTGTATGGAAACGCAGATTAGGCCACATGATTCTTGTTGGGTATCACTTTTTGGTGTTTTATCTTCGCCACATAAGCGATTTTTGCCTTCATTTTCCTTTTTCCACTTCCATTTTTGTTCATAAAACCCTTGAAATTAATAAAATCAGGTACAATTGTCATTTACTTTTAATCATTTAAATTCTGATAAAAGTTTTGCTTTAAATTAAAATTTTAGCAATAATTACGGGATGTTGCAACTTCCCATAATAGCTCCATGGTTTTCATATGTGTAGGACAACTAGGTAAAATCCGAAGGTTGTTGGGTATTATCATTGTACAAGGATGGTGAACTCTTGTTTTTCTCCTAAAAAGGTTGACGAAGGTGCTCGGTCAACGCTGGTCAAACTAGGCCAGTCATGTAGAAAATCCCCTGTTTTAAGCATAAAATTTGGGCAGTTTTGGATTTTGAGGGATTTGCCCCAAGTTTTAGTGATAAGAGGGATGAGTTCGACCTCTAGCCTTTATTTAGGATTCTCATAAATACATTTGAATATTTTTAGTCAATTTGTTACAAAACTCTTGTATAAATATGTGGCATTTGAGAAAGGAAGACATATATTATGTTATGTTAAGTTTGATGAACTTTTGCTATTTAGTAAAGTGAACTGATTCAAAGTTTCTTATACCTGCATTGTACTTAATAGATAATCTTTAGTCTGGTTTTCAAGTTCTTCTAAGTTGGTCTCAATTCAAGTGTGCAAGCAAAGCATGGAAGGCCCCCATTGCCAAGCCTGTGCGCTAATTTCTCATTGTTTGGTATGCTTTTCAGTTTGCTGTAATTTCATTATGTGGATTTGCTATTTATTTTGGTATCATTAGACAAAATTGCTATTGATATGCTTGGTAAGAAATATTATGAATTGACCTCATGTAAGGGAGCTTAATATTCCTTTCATTTTCAATAGTTAAAATTGTCAAAAAATGCTCATTTTGCTTATATGCGATTGGATTGCTTCAATTTAGTTAATTAATTATTTAACTAAAGAAAATGATGATCTAAAGGTATTGATTTTGTGATTGAATGATTTTTTAATCCACCTCCTATAAGGGAGATTGAAGTTTACTTGAAAAGAATGCTTAACATCTCAAGTTAGTTAAATGTTAATCTCTTAGAATTAGTCTCTAAACCATAGATTTTGGTGTTCTTCTATGTTTACAAAGTTCGGATTGATGATATAATTGATGATCTAATTTATACCCTTAAATTAGACTGATAGTTCACACAGGCCAGGAATCGTTTGACCTAGCCCGATTTGTGTTTCGGAGGGCGAATCGGCCGCGTTTCCATACGAGATGCGAATTGGGCTTTGGAGCCGTGGTGGACGTTTCCTACAACACTGGTCCAGACAAATTTCTTCATTTGTGTCTCCTCTAGCCGTCCTCTAGTTTTGAACGAATTTTGACAGTGGAATTTCAAATAAATTGATGCTCTAGCTATCACGGCAAGTGGGAACCCTTGAAGTTGCTTTTGATTTGGGGATTTCTTAAAGGTTTTCACTTTGTAGTTTATCATTTGAAACCTTTTCTCGTAACTATAGTTGACCATTTGATGAGCCTTTACCTTGATATATCTCTCAACCCTGGTTCTCTCATAATTTTTTTTTCTCAAGGGCTTTTTCGTGGAAAGTCATTCTAAGTTCTCCCAAAGATCACACTTTGATTGAATCTTTCCATTGAATGAGCCATCCTTGCCTCAGTTTGAACCCTATTATAGACATATTAATCACAAGTGAGGAAAATTAGAAGTCTTGATCTTAGGCACTCATCATTATTGAACATTCCTGAGCCCAAATTCTAGTCATCCTTCAGGTCTTTCTTGGAGAGCCTTTCAGATTCTCGTGAAGAATTTGAACCATTAATTGAGCCTCTCTTTAAATGGGCCTTGGAAATAATTTTACATCTCATCATTGATCCTATCATCATAATTGATTTCCTCCATACTAGGACTCCTCTCGTTGGTGAAAATCGAAGAAGAGAAGGGGACATAGGCTATGGTGATAGTGAGCCTTTTTCCCATAGTGTTGTTCTACACTCTAGTTATAGCTTACAAACTAGGTTTTCTAGATTGTGCAACAACACTTTTGGCACCGTTGTTGGGGACACGAGACGTGTGTCTTGTGTGAAAATTCTAAAGTTCTAAACTGAAATTCTACTACCACAGCAATTGATTTATTTCACCTACTTATTATTCACCATAAGTTATTTACCAAAACCCTTCAGTAAATATTAAAATAAATTCTATTGTAGTTATCACACAATTACACAGAGAAAAAAATGCATGAACAAGAACCAATCACATCAACACAATTATTTTTGGACAATTGTCCTCGGAAAAACCCAATGTGGGAAAATCGGTGCAGCAAATGAGGGCTTTATTAATCTTCAGCAACAATTGATTTTACAAGGAATGATTTTACAGAGAAACTGAAAGAAAACACGTAAGATTTTCCCATTGATCCCTTCTGACACTTTGGAGAGCCTGCTCCTAGTTCTGTGTTATCCCTGCGTCACTCTGCGTGGCTCTAAGTGGCTCTGCGTCCCTTTGCGTCAGCCTGCTTAGGTTCTGCGTCTCTCCTCTGGATTGCGTCTCTCTCTGCATTATCTCCCATTGTCCCTGCGTCAGCTCCTCCTCTATCACTGCTTGCTGTTGATGCCCTCCTCTTCCTCCACCCTACAACTCTCCCTTTGAAATTGATCTCCTCTACTTGAGAATCGATTTTCCTTGAGATACTGAGTATCTACGGGTGCGTCTCCAAATGATCCTCAAGTCTTCTCTTATACTTTTCCCGTTGACAAATGAATGATCGAGATTAAGTCCCTAATCAACAACTAACATTAAAACAGACTTGATCATCGTCTCTTAGAAGCTTCTCACCCTTATCTTTATTCGTACACATTAATATTTCTATTTTCCTAAGTTTAGACTTACGAACCCATTAAATTTTAATAACTCCCCATCCGGGTGGGATTTCTCAAAAAGATTTCTAGGTCTTGAAGATCTCATGTGCCTTAGCCTCTCCTCCGAATTTCAAGGCTAGAGCACATCCGATGCTACCAAAAATCAACACTCCCTCTTATCGAGGAATGTGCTCTAGCAATGTTTCACTATAGAAAGTTAGAAACATCACACTGATCTTCCGCATCAGTACCTATGCCGATGCTTGGCTTGCTGCCTCACATACCCTGCACTGTCGCTTCCTATACTGCTTCCCATGACACTACCACTGCCACTACTGCACCTGTACTGCAACTCCCTCTCTACATGCTGCATCATGCTGCCCATAGCACTGCCACTGCTAACTGCTGCACTGCAACTCTTGACACTTATCCATTTCTTCTACTGAAATGGATTCTTTAATATCCCCATCTTCTCCCTGAAATAAACAAACTTTGTTCTTCTTAGGGTCTTGGTGAGGATGTCTGCCACCTGTTCTCTTGTAGGAGTGTATCTCAACTGTACCGCCCCTCATTGGACACAGGCTTTGACAAAGTGATACCTGATATCAATGTGCTTCGACCGATCATGAAATGTTGGATTCTTAGAGAGCTTGATGCTACTCTGATTATCACACATGATCCTGGTTGCTTCCATCCTCCCGAATAGATTCACAAACAATTTCCTAAGCCATTTGGCTTCACATGAAGTTGTGCTAGCTACCATACATTCTGCTTCAACTGAGCTCAAAGCCACGAATTTTTGTTTCCTACTACACCAGGAGGTCATTCCTGACCAAATGTTGAAAGATTACCCAGTTGTACTTTTCTGATCTACTGAACTTCCAACCCAATCTGCATCAGTGAACCCACTTAGCCTGATGTCAGTGCCTCTGGTGTACAATAGTCCATGCTCGACTGTTCCTTGTATATACCTAAGAACATGTTTGGCTCCTGCCCAGTGCGCCCTCTTAGGTTCCACCATGAACTGACTAAGGGTGTTGACAATGTAACAAATGTCTGGCCTGGTATTGACCAACTACATCAGGGACCCTATAAGCTGTCTGTACAAGGTGGGATCAACGTTTTTACCTTCTGATGCATCAATCTTCTTCCAGTTGGTGATCATTGGAGTAGCCATAGGTCTACAGTACTGCATCCTAAATCTCTTCAAGGTTTCTGTAGTATATCTCCCTTGTCCAAGGAAGATCTCACCCTTCTGCTGCCAAACTTCCAACCCCAAGAAATAATGCATCTGTCGCAAATCCTTCATGTTGAATTCTGTGGATAGGTTCTTCTTGCAGTCTTTGATGAGCCTGGATGATCCTGTCAGGAAGAGATCATCCAGATATAACACTGGGATTAGAAGCTCATTCTCTACAACCATATAGTAGAGATTATGGTCTACGTCACTCTTGAAGAACCCCATCTTCTGCAAGTAGCCATCAATTCAGCCGTACCATGCCCTAGGTGCTCGTTTAAGCCCATACAAGGCTTTCTTTAATCTGCATACATGAGATTTCTTCTCATGTGTCTCAAAACCTTCTGGCTATTCAATGTATACTTCCTCTTCTATTACACCGTTCAAGAATGTCCTCTTGACATCCATCTGATGAATCTTCCACCTTATCTGTGTTGTAAGAGATATCATGGTTCTAATAGAAGTATACCTGGCTAATGGGGCGAAGGTTTCTTCGTAGTCTATCCCTTCCTTCTGATCATACTCCTTAGCCACAAACCTGGATTTGTATTTCTCCACATTGCTGTCTGCAGCATATTTGACCTTGTAAATCCATCTCGAACCTAACAATGATCTGTCCTGAGGCCTAGGTACCACATCCCAGACATCATTGACCATTATAAAGCTGTATTCCTCCACCATAGCATCCAATCATACTTGATGTTGAACGGCCTCCTGAAAAATAGAAGGTTCCCCAACATGAGCTATTAAGGCCTGGTATCTGTTTGGCTGTCTTCACTCCCTTTTACTAGTCTTCTGCGTCCTGTAGAATTTGTCGGAGTTCCCGGCTCATTCTTCCACTGGTGGTAGGCGCATCTATCAACTCTTCCTCTTCCTGAGACTCCTCCTATTTTGAAACTTTGTCTTCAGTAGAATTTCTAGTACTAGTTTCCGTTGGTTGAAGTGGCTTAACCAACGGCTCATCTTTCGGCTGCTCCTCAAAAGTTATTTATCATGATTTCCTGAAAGCTCTATCCTCCATGAACTTTATGTCCCGCCGAACTACTATCTTCCTACTCCCTGGAAGATAGACTCTACATTCCTTAGCATTCTCGCTAAATTCCACAAGATATCCTTTCTCAACAGTTTGATCTAATTTATTTCTCTTCTCTTCGGGTATACGACAATACACTAAACTCCCAAATATCCTGAAATGACTGACTTCAGGTGTCTTCCCGGTGAAGACCTTCTCTGGAGTGATTTTGCAATGCCCTGTGAGGAGTCTTGTTCTGGACATAAACTGTCGTGTTGCATGCTTTTCACCACAAGAATTTAGACATATCCTGATCATATAGCATTGCCCTAGTTGCTTCCACAATAGTCTTGTTTTTCCTTTTTGCTACTCCATTCTGCTCCGGATTGTAGGGAGCCATCCACTCTCTTTTGATGCCTTTCTTAGCACAAAAATCAGTGAAGTCCTTGTCAACATACTCTCACCATTGTCTGAGCGCAACACCTTTATCTTCTTTCCTGTCAGATTCTCCACTAGAGCCTTGAACTCTTTGAATCGACCGAAAACCTCATCCTTGGTTTTCAAAAAGTAGATCCAAGTCTTCCTGGAATGGTCATCGATGAAGGTGACGAAGTATTTGGCACCACTAAGAGCTTTTGTAGACATCGGTCCGCAGATTTATGAGTATATCAATCCTAGCACACTCTTAGCCCTATTGTTACTTCTAGAAAACGTTGCTTTGACATACTTTCCTAGAGTGCACCCTCTGCATACATCATCTCGTTCAGTGCTTACCCCTGGAACTCCTGATACTGTTTTTCTGAGAATTCTTAGAGCGCCATGGTGCAAGTGTCCCATTCTCCTGTGCCATATTTCATTCAAATCTTTGTCTCCATTACTTCCTATCAGTGCCATTGGTGATTCTAGCTGCAACTTGTTACTTCTGATTCCAATCTGGGCGTTCTTTTTCCAACTCGGGTGTTTGACATATACTTTCTCCTAAATGAAGAAAACGACATAGCCCTTGTTTTGAAGTTGAGATATAGAAAGTAAGTTCATCCCCAATCCTGGCACATGTAACACATTGGTTTCTCAAATCTGTTCTCTTGCTTTGGTTTGAAAAACTATAGTACCTCTTCCTACTGGAGTACACTTTGCCTTATTTCCCATGGTGATCTGAAAATTCATTCTTTCTTCTTGATAATCTGAAAACATTTGCAGATTCCTGTCATATGCTATGAAGCTCCACTGTCTATATACCAAACCTCTAAGGAGGCAAAGCTTGCTAAGCAAGCGACTTCTTCTTCCTATTTGGAAGATAACATGGAATAATCATAATTTATGTCCCTTGTGCATTCTTCTGGAAATCTATGCGAGTCCCCTTGAGTGGATGCCTCTGCATCATGCTCTTAACCCATAATCGATTTTCCTCTCGTGTTGCTGGATCTCTGCTTTGATACCATGTGAAAATTTCTAAACTGAAATTCTACTACTCTAGCAACTAATTTATTTCACCTACTTATTATTCACCATAAGTTATTTACGAAATCCCTTTAGTAAATATTAAAATCAATTCTACCGCAGTTATCACACAATTACCCAGAGAAAAAATACATGCACAAGAACCAATCATATCAACACAATTATTTTTGGAAAACTATCCCCGAAAAAACTCAATGTGGGAAAACCAGTGCAGCAGATGAGGGCTTTATTAATCTTCAACCGCAATTTCTTTTACAAGGAATGATTATATAGAGAAACTGAAAGAAAACACCTGAGATTTTCCCTTTGAGACCTTCTGTCACTTTGGAGACCCTGTTCCCACTTTTGTGTCACCTTTGCGTCACTCTATGTGGACCAGCGTGGCTCTAAGTGGCTCTGCGTCTCTCCTCTAGACTGCGTCTTTCTCTGTGCTGTCTCCCACCATCCTTGCGTCAGCTCCTCTTCTATCACTGCCTATTATCGATGCCCTCCTCTTCCTCCACCCTGCAACTCTCCCTTTGAAATCAATCTCCTCTACTTGAGAATTGATTTTCCTTGTGATACTGAGTATCTGCCGGTGTGTCTCCAAATAATCCTCAAGTCTTCTCATATACTTTTCTTATTGACGAATCAACAATCGTGATTAATTCCCTAATCAATGGCTAAGATTAAAACAGACTTGATCATCGTCTCTTAGAAGCTTCTCACCCTTCATACCCATTAATATTTTTATTTTCCTAAGTTTAGACTTAGCAACCCATTAAAAATATTAATTATTTTAATAATGCCTCATTTGGGTGGAATTTCTCAAAACGATTTCTGGGCTTGGAGATCTCATGTGCCTTAGTATCTCCTCTGAATTTCAAGGCTAGAGCACATCCGATGCTACCAAAAATCAACATCTTGTTCCTATACGAAATCATTGATATATCATTTTTGCGACTCCATTGGAAGAACGAAGCCCTAGTTCTTCATTGACATTTAAGGTCAATGCTTGTAGGTTGAAGCAAGCATCTCTCTAGGAATTTTAAGTTCACCTTGGCGACTTTATATCTAAAATCTTATGAATATTTGCATGGCAATAAATGGATCATTGGAGAGGCCTATTTTATATGTTTCAAGATGATGATCCTAGATCCAATGATCATGATGTCATTAGTAGCCAAGAAGTTTTTCCACCACTCCTAATGAATCTCTTGGCGCCATAAATTGAGGAGCCTTCCCAATGCCTTGAAAGGGAGTTGTGGTTCATTCCAAGATATGATGTTCATAGCTCACCTTGTGTGAAAACTCTATCTCTGCAACAACTGATTTACTTTCCCTACTTATTTCACCATAAGTTATTCATGAAATTACTTCAATAAACATTAAAATAAATATTGCTGCAGATATCACACCATAATACAGAAACAAACATATGCACAAGAATCAACACATTGACATAGTTATTTTGAACTAATGTCCCCGGAAAAACCCAATGTTGGAAAACCGGTGCAGCAACGAAGGATTTTATTATTCAACAATTTTCTAGTACAACAAGGTGCCAAACTGGCTTACCCACAGATAGACAAATCTTCCAGCACTTCTTCTGAACCCAACGCCAGCCCTATTGAACTCTGTGTGACCTGAAACCCTCTGCATCAGCCTGTTGAGGCTCTACGCAACCTCTCTGGCCTTCTTCGTCACTCCTACGGCCTTTGTGTGGATGACGCAGACCATGTTGGCTCTGCGCAGTCTCTGTTTCCTCTGTGTGGCTTCCTCTGGCCCTGCGTCTGCCTTTTCTGCCTCTATGTTGATCTCCTGTCTCTCTGTTCCGTACTTGTTACCTCCTGACTGCTCTCCAGACCACTGGTTCAATTTTTTAGCAAACCCCGCTCCAGAAATTGAACTGATTGCTCTCCCTTAGTGTGTCCTCCAAGTGACCCTCAAGCCTCCTCTTATACTTTTCTCGTTGAGACTAAGTCCCTAGTCAACGGCTAAGATTATATCTGGCTTGATCCATGACTTTTGGACCATTCTAACATAGTTTTATATTAATACACATTAATATTTCATTTTCCCTAAGTTTAGACTTAGGGACTCCATTTAAAATATTAATTATTTTAATATCTCCCAAATTGTTTAGAATCTGCCCAAACCCTTTTTGGGTATTGGATATCTTATGTGCTTTAGCCTCTCCACCAATTTTTGTGGCTAGAGCACATCCAATGCTACCCAAAATCAACACTCCCTCTTAGCAAGCACTGTGCTCTAGTAACACTCCTTACTGAGTATCACCCTGATTATCCATCATCGATCCCTGTGCTGATGCGAAGCATCCCCACCCAACATCCTCTGCATTTTTGCATCATGTACTGCTGCCCATCACTCTGCTACTGCCACTGCTATATCTGTACGACAACTCCCTTTCAATCCATGCTATTGCTGGTCCTTTCTCCCAACACTGCATCTACACTGCAACTCCCTCTGCATCTGTGTTGTTACTGGTCCTTTCTTCCAACACTGCATTTGCAGTGTAACTCCCTCTTCATGCGTGTTGCTAATACACTCATTTCTACTTCTGAAAGGGGTTCTTTACCATCCCCATCTTTTCCCTGAAGTAGTCAAATTTTGACTTTCCAAGGGACTTGGTGAGGATATCTGCCACTTGTTCTCCTATAGGACTGTAGCTCAACTGTACAACTCTACATTGGACATAGTCTCTGACAAAGTGACACCAGATATCAATATGCTTCGACCTATCATGAAACATTAGATTCTCAGAGAGTTTCATGCAACTCTGATTATCACACATGATCCTAGTCGCCTCCATATTTCTTCTTAATAGGTTCACCAATAGTTTTCTAAGCCATATGGCCTCACACGAAGTTGTGCTTGCTGCCATATATTCTGCCTCAGATGAGCTCAGAGCCACAGACTTCTGTTTCCTACTGCACCAGGAGGTCATTCCTGATCCAATGTTAAAATAGTACCTAGAGGTACTTTTCTGATCCACTGAACTTCCCGCACAATCTGCATCAGTAAATCCACTCAACCTGATATCCTTCCCCTTGGAGTATAAGAGCCCATAATCAACTGTTCCCTATAAATACGTGAGAACGTGTTTGGCTGCTGCCTAGTGTGCCCTCTTTGGTTCCACCATGAATTGACTGAGGGTGTTGACAACGTAGCAAATATTTGGCCTGGTGTTGGCCAGATACATCAGGGATCCTATGAGCTGCCGGTATAGGGTGGGATTGATATCCTTGTCTTCTGATGCATCAATCTTCTTCCAGTTGGTGATCATTGGCATAGCCATAGGTATACAATCTCCCATCCCGAACCTTTTCTGGATTTCTGTAGCATACCTCCCTTGCCCAAGGAAGATTTCTCCTTTCTGCTGCTAAACTTCCAACCCTAGAAAGTAGTGCATTCATCCCAAATCCTTCATATCTAACTTTGTGGCTAGTTTCTTCTTGTAGTCCTCAATGAGTCGAGATGATCCTATCAGAAAGAGATTGTCCACATATAATACTAAGCTAAGCGGCTCGTTCTCTACGACCAGATGGTAGAGATTCGGATTCGCGTCACTCTTGACAAATCCCATCTTCTGCAAGTATCCATCTGTTCGACCATACCATGTTCTCGGTGCCTGCTTCTGCCCATACAAGGCTTTCTTCAATCTGCATACAGGAGACTTCTTCTCATGAGTTTCAAAGCCCTTTGGTTGTTCAATGTATACCTCTTCTTCTATTACCCCATTCAGAAATGTCGTCTTGACATCCATTTGATGGATCTCCCATCGTATCTGGGTTGCAAGAGATATCATGGTCCTAATAGATGTATACCTGGCTACCAGGGCGAAGGTTTCCTCGTAGTCAATCCCTTCCTTTTGAGCATATCCCTTAGCCACAAACTTGGCCTTGTATTTCTCAACACTGTCGTCCGCAGCATATTTGATCTTGTAGATCCATCTTGAACCTACCACAGATCTGTCTTAAGGCCTTGACACCACCTCTCAGACATCGTTCACCATTATGGAGTTATACTCCTCTACCATTGCATTTAGCGAGACCTTATGCTAAGCTGCCTCCTTGAAACTGGCAGGCTCTCCACCCTGAGGTACTAACACCTGATATCTGTTTGGCTATTTTTGCTCCCTCTTACTATTCCTTGGCTCACCGATGAAGTTCTTTGTATCACATAGAATCTGACGAAGTTCCCTGCTAGTTCTTCCTATGCCAACAGGTGCTTCTATTCGCTCCTCCTCCTCATCCTAAGAATCTTCCTGACCTGAGGAATAATTCTTCACTTCCATTGGTTGAAGAGGCATGACCAAAGGATCCTCTTTCGACTGCTCCTTGGAAGGAATTTCGCGAGATCTTCTGAAAGCTCTGTCCTTCATGAACTTTACATCTCGTCGTACTACTACCTTCCTGCTCCCTGGAAGATAGATTCTGTATACCTTAGCGTTCTCACTATATCCCACTAGAAATCCCTTTTCTGTAGTCTAATCTGTAGAAATTTTGAATAATATGACACTTATTCATAGAGATTATCCTGATTATACACTAATTGCGGAATACATGCATAATACATAACCTCCTCTATGTTGATCATCAATTTGCAGTATTAAAGAAACAATCTCATGCGCACATTGAGGCATCAATCACACATATCAGCACAGTATGTACCTGGGGAAAGCATACAGCTGAAAACCCCCAACTATCTGTATATTATATTGATTGAGAACATGTAACAATACATAGTACAATACTCGTAACAAGTACTCAGTACTATCTCCACCTATTACACACAAACTAGCTCAGATCTGAATCAATCACTGGCTCAAATCTCCTCCGCTGCTTGCCTACCTCCACAGCGCAATCCTGCATGAGAATAGATGAGAATGGCTGAACCAAACTCGTATTTCCCTTGTGTAACACTACACAATCCTCATTGGTAGCTCAATTTCACTGATTGTGCAAATCACATGCACAACTATAGTCACAACTGATAGCTGTCTTGCCCTTTCACTCACCTCTAACACTTGTCTCCACTGAACTGTCCATGCACTGAGTTAACTGATGTATTGTTTAGTTGAGTTATGAGTTACTAATTAGTGAATTAATTAATAATTAATTCACACCACTCATCACTAGTGTATTTGTTAGTTAGACTAAATACAACTAGTTCAACTAAGTCAAACTGAACACAACTCCATCAACTCCTCAATCAACTCCACCAAACTCAATCACTTGAGTTCTAACCGAAATCCTTCATGCAATAGCTCAACTAACCCATGAGACAACATATTTCCTTCTGGCAGTTGCAGGTGCCACATCCGTAGCTCGAACTGAAGTGCTGCAAGAGGATAAGATAATGTTTATAGTCCAAATATTATTAAGAGGTAATAATATTCGACTGTTCTATTTTTTGCCTAGCAGTCTAAAAA